>JAVSBV010000010.1:6955171-6968106 GCA_033117975.1 Parotocinclus spilosoma | reverse complement strand
GCCCCTATTACCCGGAATCGACTGTGTATATATATATATATATATATATATACACACACACAGTCGATTCCAGTTAATATATATTAATATATAATATTAATATATATATATTTCACCTTCACTCAAGCACACACAAAACATTTCTTCTCAACCTTCCCAAGGTTTTTTCCCCCAAAATCACACAACAGAACATCTGCTACATGTCTTTTGCCAATGTGATGGCTTGACACCTACCGGCTGTGAAAGAAACATTAGGAGACATCCAGAGCAAACATCAAGAGAATGAAGCTGGAACATTCGGTGCATGTTTGTCTGAGTGCAGCATCTGGAAGGCATAGTAAGTTCATTTGAGGTAAACAAGAGTGACACAGAAAACAGGAAAGCTGGTAGCAGGAGATAGAACAAAGGATGGAACATTCTAACGTGACATTAATGCCAAAATCAAAGTAACACATGTTCAGTCTATCCAAACAGCCAGGTGTACAAGAGCATAAACTGATAGTTGCATTATCCCATTTATTATGCAAACGTGCCCTGGAAGTTGAAAAAGGAAATATAAATATACATAATGAAATTGTACAGAACATGTTTTAATAATGTGAGACCCATGAAATCCCATTCCTGCAGATTTAGTGTTAATTTACTTTTGGACAGAGATCATTTTACCTCATATGATTTCCTCATTTAAACTCCTCTAGGGGGCGTTTCCAATCCCAGAGTGCAGTTACCAGCTATTTGTAGAGTGTATTTAATGTTGTTTTTTTTGTATTTTCGTGTTTTAGTCAAATTTATCAGGCTCATAGCTGTTTTTGCTCTATAAAAAGTAGGTAATGAGCATGTGAATTAAGTTACCGTCATCCTGTTTGTGTGTGGTGTTGGAGGGCTGAGGAGCTTGGGCTATTACTAAGTGCCAATGTATTGACTGGTAAAGATCTCTTATTATAGCAGGTAATGTGATCTTTGTTGGTCAACACAAAAACAAGGTCTTTTAGAGCTTTGTAGAAATTATTATTTTTTAAATTAGCGAGCAGGACCAACTTTTTGTGGTTCAGCGGCATAGAGCACAAGACAAGAACAACTCTACACAGGGTGCCAATCTATTGTAGACCACATACACACACCAATGCACACACTCACACATTAAGGGCACTTTAGACACACCAATTAGCCTAAATTATATGTATTTGAACTGTAAATGGAAACACGGGGAGGAGTTTTTCTCCACTCCACCTGGAGACTGAACCCAAGACCTTCTCACTGTGAGACAACAGTACTACCCACCAAGTGACTCTGCTGCCAGTTGCATTTTTGGTTTCAAAATTGTCCACACATTCTTTAATGGGGTCAGGTCAGGACTGTGTGTTGGTCCATCCTAGATGGCTCAGAGCCCAGAGAAGTTGACGCTGCTTCTGGAAATGGTTTACATGAGGCTTCTTTTTTGGCACAGTAAAGTTTCAAGTTACATTTGTCAATGTAACTCCGCATTGTAGTGCTTGAAAAAGATTTTGCCAAAGTAATCCCTTGTCCACTTGGTTATATCAGCTTTTGCTAAATGGTGGCTCTTGATGCAGTGCCATCTCAGGGATCAGAGATCACAGGAGTTCATCTTAGGCTTGTGCCCTTGCCCTTCATCCATTAAAATTCCTCCAAGCTCCTTGAAAGAACCTTGGTTCTTTTAATTACTCCACGTGTTTGAAATCATGTAAATATTCAGCTTTTAACCTCATTAAAGCCCTAAATTGCTCCCATTCCAACTTTTTGGGGAATATGTTGTAGGCCTAAAATGTATAAATGTATGTTTATTCAAATTAAATTTTGTTGACAAAATACATTGGGTTTGTAATGTCTGCAATGAAATACAGTAAATGTAGATGTATAAATCATGATTTTGTTTGTTTTGCTTTTGTTTGGTTTGTATTTCGAATGTTCCATCCTGCCACAGCTTCTTCTGATTTGAATCTTTTAGTAAAAATCTGATGTGTTTTAGATATGTTTTAGATCGTACCGTAGTTCGGTCCAAACCTCTACTAACAAGGTACAGTGGTGCTTGAAAGTTTGTGAACCCTTTAAAAAATGACCATTTGTGAAAACAGTGGCTTTCTCCTTTGCAATCCATCCAACCATATCACTGTTGTTTAGTGTTCTCCTGATGGTGGGCACATGAGCATTATCATTAGCTATTGTGGAATATGCTTTTAGTTGATTGGAAGTTACTCTAAGTTACCTCGTGTGCTATTAAATGCTCTTGGACTGAGCTTTGTTGTTTCATCACTTCTGGTAGGGTCAAACATGGAAATTCTTCAGTTTGTACACAATATCTGCATGACTGTGGATTGGGGGAGTCCAAACTTTACTACTCGGTCCAGAGTAGGTTTTCTTACCTTTTCCAGTCTGTTGATCATCACCTTCTCATTTTCTCAGATATCCCATACTCATGCCATAATACATTACAAAAATGGTTTTGAAGATCAGATATTAATAGAGCCCTGTTAAAAACAATGGGACACTGACACTCACCTGATTATCATCCCATTCAGTGAAAACACCTGATTTTTAATTTAGTCTATCAAATAACAGCATTTGTTAGAGGTTCAAATACTTTTGCAGCTCACATATATTAATTATTGGATCATTGTACTTGGTAAATAAATGCCCTAGTATAATATTTCTGATGCATTTGTTTAATTCAAATTTTCTTTATAGGGCTTTTATAGGAGAGAATATGATAAAGTCATATTTATGAGGAAATACAGAATATTCTAAATGGTTCTCACCATCATCACAAGCAACACTGTATATTCCATCTTAAGTGTGACACATAAAGCTATTATTTTAAACTGTCAATGTGAGATGTCAATGCAATGTTTTCTGTCCAATTGTTTTTTGATATTTACAACAGCCTAACATCATCTTCCATCATGAAAAACAAGGCTTTTAAGGAGTAAGCTATTCATTTGTCACTGAAAAACAAACAGTTAACACATAAAAATGATACATTGTTGAATGTAAATGTAATCAAATTGATATCTTGACTCTTAACCTTTCTAACTTGACATTCAAAGACAAATCGCTGTACCTTTCATAGTACACGTTATCTTGTAATCAGGATTTATCATTGTGGTTTGTACACTAAATGACATTACAAGCTCTTTGACTAGGAGGATTCTCCAGTTTGTCATCACATGTGGAAAATGCTGTGATACCATGTGTGAGACAGGGTTTATTTTTACATAATGGATGCCAACAAAAATTAAGTGATACTTAAGTTGATTGTGTGCTAATGTTAACATTCAAGAGGGTAAAAGAAATAAAGATGAGTAAAATGTTTGGGACAAGCAGGCAGCATCAATTGTCTATTTTGCAGAGACTGTTGGAGGCAAATAAATATTTGTATATATTCAGCCATTCTTGGTGAACATGTAATGCTCATGAGATGTACATTTAAGTGTGCAATGTTTATTTATAGTAAATATGTTCAAACACAATAACAAATCCCAGTATAACTTAACAAACTAGAGACAACAGAATAAGCGATAGCATGAGAGACACAGACAATGCTAATACAAACTATGTTTGTATGTTATTAACTATAAAAGGTAAGAAAATAATAACAGGGAAGCTAACAGCTTCAAATACTAACAAGAAACACAGAACAAAGCTACAAAACGCCACACTACAAAATACAAATAATTATGGAATACATCAGACAACTAGAATAATAGGAAAATAGGAAATACTAGAACAGAAGGAAGAAATCAGCAAAGTACAAAACAGTAAATACAAGGTATGTCATGAAATGCCAGACAAAGACACAACAGGAAGTGAGGGTATGAATTGGTGAAGGTTGTCCAATTACAGCTGCTGTGGGAGATGAAAAAGGTCAGAGGAGGATTAAGCATGATGATGTGAATAAAAAGCACACACCATCTTTACAGTAGCTTGTTGCTGCATTCACTGAAAAAAAAAAAAAAAATTTTCTCCACAATACTGGATTTGACATCCAACACTTGTTGGCAACTGGAAAATCAAAGTTTTAAATTGTGTAGTTTACACTTAAAGACAATATATGGGGAGCATACACATACACGCATATGACAAAAATTAGGTGATATATAAAAATTATAGGAAGAGGATCCCACAAGGAATGCTGGACAAACTTTTAGTGAATTGCCCTCCATCTAGGCTCATTCAGGCCACCAGTATAAACAATCATTTAATCCACCTACAAGCACAAGCAACTCTTATAGTTTAATTTGCAGTGGGGTCGTAAACAAGAAAGCTGAGGCCTCATGTACTAAAGCTAGGCGTACATACATTTTTGATGTGTTTTATCAATTAGCATTGAAATTTATAGTTAAGATATCCCTCACCAATTAGCCATTATTGTTTAAAATCAATCAATCAGTCAACTGCAAACAATTAAAAATATCATAAACGTATATCCACAACATGTAGCCTAGATTATATAAGTGTGCCTATATAATCATATTTAGATGCGTAAAATGTTGCAAAGATCGATATGAGAGAGTTCGTATTCTGTGACCATTATGATTTTTTGGCCCAGAAAGATGATTGGCTTATAGGCTGTTTCAGACTTCCAAGAGCTATCCTCTTGGACCTCTGTGCTGAGTTGGGTCCAGTTTTGGAGAGGGAGAGGTGGCAAGAAGCTACTGCCAGTTTTTTTTACAGGTGCCATTAATGCTTGAGTTCCTGGCAACAGGCTCATTCGAAAGGGAAATGGAAGACCGGCTGGGGATGTCTCAGTCCTCCTTGAGTTGCGCCATGCCAGCTGTTTTGGATGGGATCATCCACATGTTATTTAGGTATGTAAGGTTTCCATACGATGCAGTTGAGACACACATTGCTATAAAGAGGTCATCTGAGGAGGAATAGAAAGCAATTTCATTTCATAAATGTGCAAATAATCTGTGACGCACAAATGTGCCTTACTGAAGTAGTGGCATGGTGGCCTGGATCAACTATTAATTTGTACATCCTAACAAACAGCATGGTTGTAGTAAGGTTACAGGCTGGCAATGAAGTGTGCGATGAGTGACTTCTTGATAAGTAACTCATTTAAAGCATTTAAAATTTGACATTATAGCATATAAGAATCAATTGAAAAAATTGGTTATGCCATAATTGTCTAATTTCTTATATTAGATAAGAACATAGAACATGTTTGATGTCCCTTCTTGGCAAGCCACAGACTAACCGGGAGTGGAGACAATGATCTCCATTTTTGCACCCAGTCAGTTGTGAGAGGTCAATTGAAAAGCTGGTTACCATATTGTACTTGGCCACCTCCAATGTCCACACATATATCGTCTATCCAGGCTAGAAGCAACCCAACAGGGTACTAGAGCCTTCTTCCATTTGAACAGTTTTACCAATTAAACTTATTCTTCCACTCTTGTATTGTAATCACATACATACATCATCATTACATTCACAAATAATGTTTCCTTTTGATGCAAACAACTACTTCTTTATGTGTATTTTTTGTCAAAGAGTATAATAATCCATAACAGAATATGTTGCATTTTCATTAATACATGTTCTCATTTTGCAAAGACACACAATTTTTCCACTGATAACCCCCTGAAAAGCTCCCATCCTATCATAGAACCTGGAGACAAGAACGTAAATGGATAATTGCATTGTGCAACAGTCAGCAACCTAAAGGAAATAATTTTGACAATAAAAAGAGCAATTACGATCTTGGCAGAAAACAGCAATGGAATTTAATGTGTCTGCCAGTGACGGCTGTGCACAAAATATTGTGTATTTGTCAAGAGCTTTGAACAGCAGAGACAGGGTATACAAAAATATTAATAACCACAAACGATTTTTAAGGAACAATTTTGTTTTTAGTACTATAACCAGGAGTTATATTTTGTATAATGTTAATTTACTTTGTTAATATACCGCATTTTTACCACAAATTGTGCACACGTTACCAGTTATACAGACATTAATAAATTGCAAATGTATTGTTTTTTAATGAGAATGTGTCATATAACAAATACATTTAGCCTCAGTTGTTCTGTCCTTGCTTATATTTATTGCTTTCCCTTTATGTATTCTCAGAAAACCTAGGAAACCAATCAAGGAAACAAAATAAGGAGGCAACATAAGAGGATGCACCTGTAATCAGAAAACAGAAGTACAAATTTTTGGCTCTAGAACAAAAGAACAGCTTAAGGGTGAACGTATCAAAGCACACAACTTCTACATAAGAAAGCATTTTTAAGAGAAAAAAAGCAGACATAAAAGATATCCTATTTTGGATGATGCCAGATGCAGTGCTGGCAAATCCACTAAGCTGTCAGCATCTGTGTTTCTACATTAACCCAGATAAAATTAAGCTATAAAAGGAATTCAGATAACTAAAGCATCATTTCCTTACCATTTCATTATAGTTATATGTCCACAATTTGTGATTCCTTATCCCTGAATGCTATAATAATCACTATTAATCACTAAGGCAAACACGGGTTCACATACTGTGAAATAAGGACATAATTAGATATTAGAAATAGTTAGCTGAATTAACCTGATTTTTGTGAGTATTGTATATATACTGTTTAACATGCTTCTGTGCAGCTTAATAAGCTAGCTTGTGGGTGCTAGTTTAGTGAACTAATTAGTTAATTATATGCACTAAACATTTTAGATTCACAAATATTTTGGTAGATACACTGGCATGTAGTTCTTAAAGGTGATCTAGAATGTTTTCTCAGCTCACCTGACAACCTTACTTATGTCACTTGTTTTGTCTCTTTATGGAATCACATAGTGAGTCAACTGAATAATAGTGAGTCAACTGATAAGCTGATGTTAAGATGTTCATTTTTGTGAGGTCCATACTATCTGCTGTAGGGTGTTTTTGAAGGCATTGGCCATGTATCTGGGGTCACTGTCATGCTTAAGAATTGTTCTGACCAATCTGATGGAACTACATGATGGAAAAATGTTTGTCTGTAATTTTCAGTTGGACAATACATTTTGACCAAATGCTTTCTTAAAGTCCAAAATCTCTATTTTGCTTTGTCAGTTCAGAACACCTGCTGCCATTCTACTGCACCTAAGCCCTTGTGCTTTTGTGCAAATGTTAGCTGTGTATGTGCTTTGATTTGTTTCTCCCTCTTAGCCATGGCCTTTTAGTTGTAGCTCTTTTATGAAGGCCACTTTTAACAGGACTTTTGCATATAAGTGTACCAGTGTCTTGTTGTTTTTACCTCTGGGCTGACAGTGGTGCAGAACATATTCTGTTTTCAAAGACACATAAGCCTGAATTATATATGCAGTAAGTAAGTTTATATGATGTGATGTTTAGGATAAATCTATCAGATTTTAGATATGCCTCTATGACTAATGTTTAGCGCATGATTATGTAACTTTATTTAGCAGCCCTGGATAGCTACATATGCAGATTGAAGTTCTGAGGATTAGGGAAGGTCTTCAGTACCTGATGGTGAATACGTGAGGCAATCTGCACATTCTGAGGAATCTAAGAAACTGTTTGTTCTTGTGGCGAATCTGCAAGTTAACCCTGGCAGCCTCTAGAACATTTATGAAGTCATCAATAACTGACTAAGAGTGCAAACCTGTGACCTTGATAGTGGCAGTAGAAAAACAATATTCTGGACCAGCATTCTCAATATTGTCAGTTGGTGGTTTGTAATCCTTTGCACTTACAGAAAACGTAGACCCCTAGTGGCCAGTAGCACGTCCAGTGTGGCCAATGCCCTATGCTACACTTTTGTAATTTAATTCAGCTACTCCTGTTGTATTCAGCTTAAATGTATTTTTGTTCCTGGCTTTTGTCTGCCTTGTAAATGCTGTTATGTTTTCACCTAATACACCGGTTTTGGATTGATTCATTTTTATAAATGTTGTTGTTGTTTTGCCTTTATCTTGTGTTCCTCCTTGATGTATATGTGATCTTACCTAATGGTGACTTTTGTTTGCTTTGTAAATGTGGCTGTAATTTGACTCTCTGGGCCTCTGTAGAAAGAAAGCCAAAACACATTAATTATGACAGCATAACTCCAACTTTGAGGCTGAATATAACAGTTCACTCTTTTAGTAGCCTTTTTATTAACCCAACCTTCTCTTAGCAAGGACAAAATGGCTAGTAGTTAATATCCAATGTCATTTCATCTCATATTTCTACTTTGCATGTTTTCTCCAAATTAGTTTGAAAGTCCTTGTCAGCTAGTCGTTCATTTTCAGATTTGAAAAAAAAATGTCAAAGGGAGTCATTTAAATTGATATGAGCACACAAGGCAACAGTTTGAGTGATTTGCATAATAACTGCAAGCCAATCAAAAGAGTCGCTGAAAGCAGTGTCCCCAGCATTCAAGGCACACGCTTTCAATTTCACCAGGCAAGTTTTTTTTCTCAAGCTATTCTGGCAGGAGAGCATATTGTCAGAAAATTAATCACAATCTTCTGTCTGTTTCCTTTTGAGGAAATGGACATCTATCATGTCGTCCTGCTTGACCCTACAGTATTAATGCAGCTTACTATTGACACACAAAAAAGAAGAACTTTGTCATTTGAAGCACAGAGAATTGATCATTTTAGCTTAGTTTAGTTTTGCAAGATACAGTAAACTCCTAAATTGGTCTGGCAAGGCAGCTCTGGACAGAGTGCTCTATGTGCTTTAACCTGCACACTGAAATGTTGCTTTTGGACACTGTCTTCTGCAGAGTAAGGGACAAGAGAGGGCACAACACACACACACACACACACACACACACACACAGAGCACCGCCCTTATTGTGTCACAGTTCCCTTTGGGCCCCATTGCTGACAGATTGCATTCTGGGTTACGGAGCCATCAGCATCAGTCGCACTGGCTGGTGTAAGTAACACAATCTGGTGTCTTAATTTTCACCAGCTGTTCCCCCAGTCACAGGAGAGGAATGTGAGTGGCCAGGGCAGAACATTGTGACGATCTGCGACCAAGTAGATTAATTTTTCATAGTGGGCAGATTGTATTAAACAGAAACCCTAGAGCAGTTAGCATGAGGAGGACTGGCTCCTGGGCAGACGGCCTCATGCACACTTCAGAAGCACAGGAAAACACAAGTTAATACTAAATCACACACGATCACAGTCTTTTCTTTGCCACTGGTTACATTAAATAATTTGCAGTCTTGTGTAGTTGCAAACACCCTAATATATATATATATATGTAGTGACTCATTTAAAAAGCTGTTTATTCTGCTAAAACTTCTTCCCCTCTCTCCGTATTAGTAGTTACTAGACAGACTGCCATACCTTCAACCAGCAAGGACATGAAGGTGTGCAGTTTGAGCCAACCCAGTCACAGCACCTTTGACTAGCTGAGTGCGGTAATCATGCACGTTATAATCTGGCATCTACAACCTGAAAACACAGTTTCCAAGGCAAGTTTCTGCAATTGCTGAAAAGAAGGAGAAATCTGAAAAGAAAAGAGAAAACTGAAAACAGGAAACTAAAAAAGAAAAAAGAAAGTGGCTACTAAAGAAAAAACACAAGGACCAAGCTGGTTTGTTATTTTGAACTCGGAGAGAGTCCCCAATCACATACTTTATATTTTATAAGCACCCATTGTTTGGTCCCATTTCCCCTAGCACCTCAAGCAAGCAAAACAAATTTTGTCCCGTACTTGGGTCCGACTCCCAACTTCCTGACACAGTGTCTTTCCATATCACTTCATTTAATTGGATTGGCTCTATTTATGTACTATTTACATGGGGTTTACTTAGACTGCAACAGTATCACTTTCAATTTATCTTATTATGGATCTATAAACAATCAGGTTCCTCAAAATGCTTGACATATTTTTATCAGCTTCATGAATTTATACATTTCTTTTACTGCCCTCTTAAATGTGTTTTACATTTTTTCAGGGTACTTGAACCTTTGTTACTTTTTAAAGTAGTTTTAGAACACATGATCCTTAATCCTTAACTCAAATTAGTAAACCACAGATTAATCATGGTTATTAATACGTCTATAATAAGTTACTCAGTTGTTTTTTGTAAGTTGTGTTTTTTTCTGCTAGTGAGAGTACTGCTAGCTCTAAAGGCTAAGGGGTCTGTGTCACGTTCCACAATCACATGAAAATAAACACGTTGTTTAAAAAGTAGCAACCAGAATTTTTATGTGCAGCAATTATGACAGACCAAACAACCTTTTGATTCATTTTGCTGTATTCGTTTCACAGAGGAAGCATGGGTCATACTGCAAGATCTTATCACTTCTAATCATAGTCCTCTGAAATAGTTTTCTTAGGAAAATGGCACCATGTTTCATGAATTGCTGGAAGCTTCTCTATTGGTTCTACAGAGATGCACACATGTATGTGTAACCATTCAAGAACACAATCCACAATCCAGTAAGCTTGTGCCAACAATAGTTTGTACTAAATTTGTATTTTGTAAATTTGTTTGTAATTAATGGGCTAAAATATGGGTTTCTTTATAACTGTGTTTGTAACAAAATGATTGAATAAACAATAAAGCACCACCTGAAAGGTCTCTGACCTTAATTTTCTATAATATTCCAAAAATATAATCTGTAATCAGTACAATCTTTAGGCATCTTGCAGATTTATGTTTGTTAGCAGGCTAATGGGCTGGCAGAGGCACTATTGTGTGTTGCGGTTGGGGGGTGGGGTGTTTTGATAATGACAGGTAATTTGTCACACACTGTCTAAACCTGTCAAACTGTGGTCAGATTGCATGCTATCATGGAGACAAAATTCCCTGTCGTTACGCATATGGCCTTCTTTGATCTGTCTACACAGGAGGTCATTAGGTACACAGTGATGAATGCATTAATGACATTTAATTTTTAACCATTTATGTGAATGATCTTCAGTCTTTTATTTCTAAATTAATGTAATATTTCATAATGTAATTTTAAAATTAGATTTAATCTGCTAATTAGTTGTGGATAACTGGATGAAGTAATCTTCAGTGATGTTCAGTTAATCACAAATCTCCATTAGGCAAGGTGATGACGTTTGTTTGTTGCCAGTCTGATGAAATTTATAAATATGAAAACAAATTTCCACAGTCATTGATGACATGGAGCTGCATGCCAGGTAAAGGTTCAGGGGAGATGACAGTCATTACATCTTTAATAAAGGCAATGCAATAAAAAGTTTACATTTGAAATGTTGGACTCTTTTCTTATTCCATCATCTATGTTTGGTGATGATGACTTTTTTTAAGATTATAATGCATATTGCCATAGGGCCAATGAAATAACTTTCCTTCAAGAAAGACATTGAATGTTAATGGTATGGCCTGCAAATAGTCCAGATCTTAACCCAGTTAAAAATCTCTGGTGGAAATTGAAGAAAATGGTCAATGACAAGGTTCCAACCTGAAAAGCTGATCTGGCAACAGCGATAACAGATAGTTGGAGACGGATTGTTAAAGAATACTGTCATTAATCATTAGAATTCAAGCTATTTTAAAAGCCAGAGGTTATGCAACAAAGTACTAATGGTGCCGTGGTTTTTTATTCATAATTCTATAATATTTTCCTCACAATTTAGTGATCTCATATTTTTTTCCTGTACTTGATTTAAAAACACAATTGTGATTGACTACAGCAATTATATTTATTTATTTTTTAGTATTTACTTTATGCCAGATGGTTGGGGAAAAAAAATTAAACAATTGAAAGATCTTCCTGCAAAATTGGTGATTCCATCATTTTTTCCAGGGGTTGTATATATCCAATTACAAAGTGCAACAGACTGTACTTCAGGGTTGCTGTATCATGCTACCCCTTTTAGACATTAAAGAATCACCACACTTAAATGATATTATTCTACCTTTCATCTACTCTTTGACTTCGTAACAAATATGATACAAGATAATTTTTGTTCATTCACTATCATGCCATTTGCAAATTAGTCTGTAGTTAAGAGGGAATGCTTACAACCCTTAAGTTGTTGGATTTGGCAAATTAAAAGAAACGGTGGCACCAACAATTGAGAATGGCAGTTGCTTTAAACAGAAATACTTTCCCTCATTTATTGCAAGGGTTACGTTCCAGGACCACCCGTGATAAGCGAAAATCCGTGAAGTAGGGACGCTATATTTATTTAGGTATACCTAAATATATAAATTTATATATTTATATATAAATATATTTATAAATATATTTATACACTATTTTAGCCGTAGAACTTGCAAAATGTTTGGGTGGCATCGTAGGGCTTGAACGAATTCAGTCTGTAATGAAACTTTCACAAAAAGCAAACACAAAACCGCTGACAAAAACTTCATGTTGGCAAGTAGCGAATCTAGTCTTACTTCTCGTTTTAGGTGAGTATTTATCTGCTAAGTAAATACGCTATTGTAGTGTTTTTAACTATTAAATAATCAAGCAACATGCTAAAGTAATTGAACATTCTCTTTACTTAACACTCCATACATCACTCTCATATCACGCATGCTCCGTCGATACCGAGCTTACATCACCTCATATCCTACACATTGAGTACACAACAGCTATTTACTGTAAATCGTAATATTTTATGATTTATAACATTCCTTTAGTGTTAGATTTAATATTTTAAATATATTTTTTATATATTTTGTGATTTTTTCAAATCTGCGATTTATCTTTTTCGATTAATATTTTTTGAAAACCCATGATGCACTGGATTTTTACACTCCCACTAGCATAAACACACTCCAATAGCTTTCATATGAACAGGATACGGTCAAAATACTGTTGACTTCTTTGTCGACCACACATCTATCCCCCCACTTACCTGGTACCTTAGAGTAACCTTTAAACCTTTCTGTGCCCCACGTGGTAAGTGATCATAAATGCAGCAAAACATACAGTGCATCCGGAAAGTATTCACAGCGCTTCACTTTTTCCACATTTTGTTACGTTACAGCCTTATTCCA
>JAVSBV010000010.1:6927345-6942787 GCA_033117975.1 Parotocinclus spilosoma | reverse complement strand
TGTGTGTGCGTGTGTTTGCGTGGGTGTGCGTGTGTGTGTGTGTGTGTGTGTGTGTGTGTGTGTGTGTGTGTGTGTGTGTGTGTGTGTGTGAGAATATCCCCTATTTTTGTGCACTTTGTTTGCATATTTATTTTGAATTATCCACTTTTATAATATCCCATAATATTTATACATACACTGTGCATACAATCATTGTGTAACTTACCATAAACATGCTTAAAACACATTTTAACCTACAGCTTGAAGGAAATTGTAAAATGTTTCATTATAAAGTGTTGAATGTCACATAATGTATTGAACAATGTACTGCAAGTGGGGGAAAAAACACAATAGTTAGATGCCCAGATGCCCATCATATGGAGGATAATATTTTACTGTGTATCGCTTGCCTGAGGAAGAAAAAAAAAATCAAATAGTTTTTGCTGAATGTGTATTTATGTTGCATAATGGGTTTCCATTGCAATGCCGAAAAATCATGAAATGGATCATTGTAAAACAGCGTGTACCTGTATTTAGTCTGTTTGTTTATATGAATTTATTTGGCAATAACAGAGCTAGAATAAGCCCCATAACACAACTGAGCTTAATGACCTGTTAAGAACTAAGGGTCTAATCAAAAACAACTGTTTTGTGTTTTCTCCAGGTGTTGTTGGTGAGTAGTAGCCGACATCCTGATAAGTGGATCGTGCCAGGAGGAGGAATGGAGCCGGAGGAAGAGCCCAACGTTGCAGCTGTTCGAGAAGTGTGCGAAGAGGTCAGTGTCTTTATTTACTTCTGTTGACAATCAGTAGACTAATGCAGTACCAGATGGTAGACTGATCTGTAGCCTTAAAGTGGTAAATGCTTGATGAATCTTGTTCACTGTCTAGAGTGCCACTGAATGGTGTAAGTTTGTGTCCTTCGACAACTGAACCTTATGTTCTGATCATAGCTTCTCGTGGTGGGCAGTGATACTCTCATCACTCATGTAGCAAGACTGATCACGTTACAGTGGAGTGCTAAAGGGCGTTCCACTCAGATTAACCACTGCTCTTTACCCTGCACTCCTGCTGTCCTCCAGTTAGGCTGAACTCCAGCAACAGGCAGAACCTTATTGGGTCCCTTACATAAAGCACACTTGACCATAAGTTTCCAAATAAACAGTACAAGTCTTTACAAGCAAATTACCTGAGTTGTTAGTGGTTGTTTGGCAATACATTTATTGTGCAGTTAAGTGTGAATAAAATACCAGAAAAACATTACCTAGGTAAGGGTTTCCTAGGTAAACTGTTTTAGTTTAAGTTCAGATCTAATGCAGTGGTGCATTGCTGTGAAGAATTCTCAGAAATTTTCTTTTCTCTTTTAAAAAATCTTGGTGGTAAGGTTCAGTACACTTGTCAAGGGGTGCGTGAGATGAGATATTTCTTATCCTGCTCCCATGTCTTCATCATCAGCCTTCTGTATTAGGTACAAATGGCTCTACCAGCAAGACATATCAAATGGTATTGGAAGATTGCATATTTAGGATAGTCCCTCAAAATTAGGCTTTATTTTATATAATAATAAGTAATGCTTGGGTATTGAGAATTGGAGAAGGAATAGTACAGTAGAAAATCTGTCATGTGCCATTCAAAAAAGCTGACAAATTTATAGAAAAGTTCAGTATGTTTATCTCTGCTTGTTCAAGCATGCTTAAATCCATTAAAGATCTCCACATATTTTCTCATTTTTACTTTTAGATCTAATAAAATTGCTGGACTGAAAGTTCCCATGTGCACAATTGCCTCCATAAGTCTTAAATGGAATAAGTGTGGACCAGCCAGGACTTTTCCTAGAGCTGGCCAGCCCACCAAACTAAACAATCAGGGGAGAAGGGCCTTGGCAAGAGAGGGGCCCAAGATGTCCCAATTGTCACTCTGGCTGAGCTCAAAGGATCTTGTGTGCAGATTTCCAGAAGGTCAACCATCACTTTTTGGCACAATAGCCAGTCAGAAGCCTCAAATCAATGAAAGCCTGCCTAGAGTTGCAAAAAAGCATCCAAATGACTCTTGGACTGTGTGAAACAATATTCTCTCTCCTGATTTAAATAATGATTTGGGTATTTGGCATCAATTCGAAGTGTCATATCTGGAGGAAACATGGCTCTGCTCATATCCTGCCCAATACCATCCTTACACTGAAGCATGGTGGTGGCAGCATCATTAATAATGGCAGAAAATACCCAAATCCAAATGATTGTGGTATCTTTAATCGTGTTTTGTGCTTCAACTAAGTACTGAGTAAATGGTCTCAAGACTTGTGTCTAAAGCAAAATTTCAGTTTTTACTTTTTAATAATTATGCATAATTTTATAAATTATAAAGTTATTTATGGAGTGTTAAATGCAAAATACTGGGGAAAATGAATTTAGCCCAGGGCCACAACATAAAATGTCAAAAAAAGTGAAAGCGTCTGAATGCAGTGTGTTCATGTTGCTGTTCCTTTGGGACTAATGATGATCAAAGTCCATATGTGAGTGGAGATAATATAAACAGTCGTTTAATATCAGCAGATAAGGAAATACATTGGTTTAAAAAAAATGACACACCCATATTGAAATGTCGAATTGCTGCTAAATTCTGCATTTATTTATCTGGGACATTCTGCATTTATACCATCTGGGACATGGAACCTGTTTGCCCCGAATGCGCAACGATGTGTGACTGCCAACAGGGTCGTTTTAATCATAGTTTTCCCCAATAAACCTATTATCAAATACTGTAATCATTTTGATGTATGGTCATACACACACAAGTTTCATTCAGTAGCAACCACCTTTTAAAAAAATTATTCTGTCCTTTCAGCTGAACTTTATCAGTTAACTTCACTGCACATACAGTTTAATGGGTATTTCTGATCATTCTTTAATGTTTAATGGTTTAACTGTTTTTGTCCCCTATCCTTTAGGCGGGAGTCAAGGGTACGTTAGGAAGGCTAGTAGGAATGTTTGAGGTGAGTTGCACTGAGTTTCTTACTGCATTTCTAGATTCATAGATTGATAATCTAGTGATAGACATAAAATAAAAATCACACATTTTCAAGTTCAGGATATCCAAACAGCATGTGCAGCACCAATCAGTATTAAGACAATGGCAACACAATTTGTTTCTACACTTATTGTAACTGTTGTAGCTGGGTTTTATTTGCATATTTGTTTTTACTCTGCATACTTTGTTAGCCAAATTTCACCTTTTTTCAATAGCTAGGGTCCAACAGTACAGGTATTATCAGGGTGGTGGATTATTCTCAGCACTGCGGTGACACTGATGTGGCATGTTATTCTGGTATGAGTGGGTCAGATTCTGCATTGCTGCTGAAGTTTTTACACACCTCATTGTCAGTCCTGAAATAAGAGGAGTCCACCAACCAACACTATCATTCCAAAAGCATTGTATAGGAAACATCCTGTGAATGCTAATGAAGGATTAGAGGAAAACTAACACAAACTGTGCAGCAGCACAAGCTACTGTCAATTACTTTTACATCTTTGAGGTGGAGCAATATGTTAGATGTCTTTAATGGTGCACAGTGAGTGAACAGTGTTTTAAAAACTCCAGCAGCACTGCTGTGTCTGATCCACTCATTCAAAGCGCAATACACAGTAAAAAACCAACACAGAGTCGGTGTCAGTGCATTGCTGAGAATGGACCACTAATCAGTTAGTACCTGCTTTGTGGTAGTCCTGTGAGGGATCGTGACCAGTGACAAACAGGTTAAAGGTGGCTAACCAAGTTTTCTGGGCAACAGCTGTACTGTAGATTTAGAACTACGAAGTGCACATTTGGCAGTGGAGCTGGTAAAATGGGCAGTGGCTGTAAAAATAAGGATGTGGTTTTATTGTGGCTGAGTGGTGTACATGTTTTTGTACATACAAGTTGTATTTTATGAAATGTATTCTAGAAAGTGTCTGAAGGACAATAGAAATAATATAGAAAAGGAAATTATTGGAAGTTGTAAACATTTTTGGATATTTATGTAATCTTGTAGCTAGTGAAATAACGTTGTCAGTGGTTAAGTGGACAGTATAAACCTCAACAGAATGTATGTATTTATTTTAAATAATGTAATAAAATTGTCTTTATGTCTAGTCAACTTTTCAGTGTGACTCTGAGAGAGACCTCTAAGGAGTAGCATTTGGAACTGGATAAAACACATCAGCAAATTATTCTGTTAATGCAAGCTGTTATCTCGGTTGCCAGACGTTGTCATACCATGCAGTTACACTGGACATTTAATATCAAAAGTACGATTTGTTTACAAATAGAATATTTTCTCAAAGAAGCTTTATAGACATCTAGGCCATGGTCCAATGTAGGGGTAAAGAGGCAAGGAAAACCATAAACACAAAATGTGAACAAATAGTGACCATTTTGGACAGTGCCCATAACTATTGGTGGCATTAAAATAATAACACCTCGATTTTGACATCCCTAGAAACAATAAAACATGGGCCAGTAACAAATGATTTTGTCATAAATCATAATTTGTGGACGTGTAATCAATTGGGAAACAAGTTGATAGCTGATAAACGAGCAACATTTAACCTTACTTGTTTGTTTCTACACAGAACCGGGATAGGAAGCACAGAACCTATGTGTATGTTCTCATTGTAAAAGAAGTACTGGAAGACTGGGAGGACTCTGTAAACATTGGTAAGTGTTGAAGTGAAATTATAGACCACAACAATTGAGCACGTTTCCATATAATAAGCATCAACAGTAGTGTGCAGTAGACTTTATAAATGATAATGATGTTTTATTCTTGTATTTGCTGAGAGTATATTCTTAATGATATGTGATATCCTGTTCCAAAAAGTTAGCTTCCATCCGCCTTTAACATTGACACATTGTTTTTCATGTTTAATCCTTAATTTATCTGTTGTACTCTATGAAACATACTTACTGAGTAAAACATTTTACGAATATGCCAACATCACTATTTTCTAAATTCAGTTTGGGTGAGTGCATTGGATGGTACGACAAGTGGGTACCAAATAGGTGTGTGCACTGTATATATCGTCTACGATGATGTCTTAACTATGTGCAAGCTGACATGGTCAATTATAGCACTCATTCTGCAAAAATAAATAAAACTAAGAATACACAACAAGAATTCATATTTTAAACTACATTATATAGCCAGGTATGAATCTAGCAGCACAAATCAAAACTGTTAATCAATTTACCTACACTTTTAAGAATTTACAAATTATTGAACAAACTGCTGCAGGAGACACAGTACAGACACCACCTGCCTCATGTTCTGTGTAACTTGATTTAATAGCTTACTGTTAAAGACAGCCTAACAACTGACTTGTAAACTAACCACTGAGTAGAATATAAAGATTATGGCAGCTGTTTACGATGGGCTTACACCAGCTCAAACCTTAGCCGAATCATTCTGCAGAGAGTGGCTTGCAAGAAAACCAACAGATGGCAAGACATAAATGCTGCCACCAGCTACATTACTAAAGACATTTCAGGCGTTCGAGATAGATGGGTTCAAGCTACGTTTGAATTCTTTAGATCCCAAATATTCACTGCCAAAGTATCATTTAATTGTTGTTATCCATGAAATCCCAGAAAATATTGATAAATATCGCACAACCAAGTAGAAAATCTAAATATGATGAAAATATCATGTCGTAAAACCATGAGCCATAGAAGGTCTGACAGGTGTCATGAAATGTCATAAGTGTATTGGCACACATGGAATGAGCAGCATAATAAATGGTAACAGTAACAGTCTTCCTGCATCCTCTTTTGTTTTGCAGGGAGAAAAAGGGAATGGTTTAAAATAGATGATGCCGTAAGAGTGTTGCAGTGTCACAAGCCGGTGCAAGCCACCTATTTCGAAGCTCTACAAGAGAGCTGTCTGACCAGCAACGGCACGCCTCTGGTGGCCACGATAGGCGGAGACCTCTCACCCACTTACAACATCAATCAGAGCTCGGTCTCTGACATCAGATAACTAATACACAACACTGACACTCCGGATGCTTCCTCCACCACTCTTGCTCTTATTCTTTCAGTATTCTTCTGTCTTTCTTTCTCTTTTCCTTTTCTCTCATAAAAAAACGGTTTGCCTTGCCAACCCTTTTTGGAGTGCCAGAAAGGTGGCAAAAGTGTTGGGTAAATATTCGAAAACACGTTTTGTAAATGTAGATGTAATGTTTGTTTCTCTCTACTCTTAATTTCCAGCTCTCCTTTTGAATGGACAGTTGCATGAAATCCCCACCTTGTCCTTTTCTCTTTAGTGCCCTCTGTGACCCAAGCGTGAGGTTCAATGAATGCAGGAACTACTTTTTACTGTTGTGATGTAAATACACGTAGCCTAGTGCTTATGCTTGAGGCTTTCAATATTTTTTACGCATCCATTTTCCTGTACATGAGAACGAGCGCACATGTATTACCGTGTGTGTGTCTGTGTGTGTGTGTGTCTGTGTGTGTGTGTGTGTGTGTGTCTGTGTGTGTGTGTTGTTTTGGTCTTGGACAACCACCCCCAAAAGCGAGAAGATAATGCTTAGCTGCCTGAGTGGTTGGAAATGTGAGCAGTGAGTTGATTTGCATGAGCACTGATATTTATTTGTCTTACAAGTTTGGGTGATCTGCTGAATGTTCAACCTTTATTTGGTGTCAGTAGTTCTTTCGAGTAATCTCTAATTGTGCCCTTTTTGCCATTTTGTATATGTCTTATGAACTGACTAAATACATACCCACATAAGTTTCATTATACTTGTTTTCTGGATAGAGAGTGGCGCCTATATCTTTAAGTACACTGACTGAAAGGGATAGAAAAACCTAAAAGTGTAAATAATTAATGGAAGCCAGCAGTTCCCACAAACACGTTAACTGGTTTTGTGCACTGCTTGTGTCCATTCATTATTAAGCACATTGCCATTTTTGGCCCAGTTCTCAGTTTAACTATACATTTACACCAGGAGCAACTTTTTACCTTGTCACCAAAATTGCTGGTTGACACTAGTGTTAATTTGACATTTGAACACCAGTTGCTTGGCTCTTTTGCAGTATGGGCTCTAATCCTGTGCCTGTTGTTAATTGCGATTTTTTTTTTTCTCTTAGTTAAACCTGTTTAAAATCCTGCATAAGTAATATTGATGTGGGCTCCATTTTAAACCACGTAGTGCACAGAACAGTAACGTCACATGGAGTTTGTTTAATTGTAATTAATAATTCGATAACTCAAGAAAATCAGATTTTGTAAATAATTTGATCAACGAATATGAGTGCACTTGAGTAATCAGATAATAGGAAACCTCCAGCTTTACATGACTTTCAAACTTTAAATAATCAAATTAATCATTTTCCTGAGTATATTCTGCGAGTCTCCACAAAGTGTTCGAAATCCGCATTGGTCCCTTTCATCCTCTGCTGAGTTTAATCCAGGGTTGCCAGATCCATGGAGGAAAAAAATATGCTATTGGTTAGGCTGTGAGCACATGCAGATTGAGAAAACCAATTGAAATCGGGTAATTGGCAGACATTACTAGAATAAAATCCATATCTGTCGTGTTCCTTTATCTGATATTTAGATCAGAATATGCTGTATTCATGAACACTTGAATAATCAGGTAACTATCCAACTATGATCGGATTATTAAATGCATGTAAACGCTCTCACTGATTTCACATTTTAGTACAGTAGTACACAATTTGTAGAAAACCATGGTGGTTTAAAATGACAATTACTGGAGATGCATGCATCATGTCTTGATCTAGTCTATATAAATTATCTTCTATTACCACTAGAAATCACATCACATGGTAGAAATTGAAAAATGCTTCACCACATCCTTTCATCAGCTCCACTTGCTCAGCATTGCTAATTGTCACACTTGTCACTAACAATGCTCACATTCCCAGCTATCTTTTCTAATGATTCACTTCTTGCCCTTTTGTCACCTTGTTTTGTTACTGGTGTGACCGTACTACCTCTGGCAAAAATTATGGAATCATCACACTTGGAGAAATTTACCCAGGTTTTTGTTTGTAGAAAATTAGTAAATCACATATGACACCAAAAGATTTTGCCAACCGTTGAACATACTGTCTTTTTGAAGCATGCCACAAGCAAATTACATGAAATAATTTTAATGAATGGTGAAATTTCCAGATCAAGTTAAAGAAGTAGTGATGGAACCTTCATGTAAATAAAAAAAACATACTTGGTCTTTGGTCATTACCCAGCCTCAGGCTTTTATCATGCCCTGTGTTTTTTTTTTTTTACAATAAACAATACACAAACTATATTCTACATCAAGCTAGTCTCAGCTTTCTTGAAAAGTGGTTGACAGATCATTGCAGAATTGAGTCTTGTCTTGGGACAGTTTTTCAACCAGAAATGTTCAATCCAGACCATGTCATTTAATGTACATACATAAAATGATAAATACATGAAAAATGACGTTACTTGGCATGCAACCCTATTTAATCATTAATGTAATTGTTTTTGCATTAGAATGGCACCATACAAAAGTTCCATTATTGCCATTTGGCCAATGCAGAATTGTGATTTATTGTTGAATGTAATGTTTATCCAGATATATAGACTGCATTATTGTTTCTCTTTATCTTTTACCTTGTTTTCTTTTGTTTAGAATTGTAGTGTTGGTTTTCGTTTGGCTTTTATATTTAATGTAGGCAATGTTTTACAGCCCTGTCAACTACAGGGCGAGTCAAAAGTCACAGGACATCGCATGCTGCATCGTGGACTTTTCACAAAGCATGCCAAAACCATTGTGGTTTCTTCGTTGGTAGCGATATTCAGATGAACACTGTTATTTACCATTGTCATCCACAGTCCTGGTTTTTCTGAATTTGGATATGAGGGATGCTGCAACAGTGCTGTGTGAAATTGGTGGTCATTCTGGGTGTTGGTTGTTAAAGTCTGCAGCTATGATATGGTAGCTGCATTGCCTGAACATTAGACTTGTCAATTCCATCTTCAGTTACCTGTGACGAACAACAAAAGTTTTGAAATCGAATCACAAGAGATATTGCAAATCTGATTGCGCCACTCGATTTCTCATACAATTCTGGTCTTTTTTGATTTGTTACATGACCACCTTCCCATGGGGTGGTGGGGACTTGCCCTTGATCGTATATGGTGCTTTCAATGAGATGAGCCCCTTTACCCATTACTTGCTGGGGTATTCAGATGTCATTTTCCCTTGTGTTTCTAAAATAAGTGTCCTGTGACTTTTGACTCTTGTTCCTGTATATCTTATGCTTAAGACACAACTGACTGGAAACAGCCAACATATTTTCACACACTGTGCTGGATCTCCTAATTTGAAGGAGTTTGAATTATTATTATTATTATTTTTCTCCATTGCTTCAGTTGACTACTAATTTGTTGGGGGTTAAGCTTTCTTCAACATCCTAAATGCTAAACATGCTAAAGTATAGTAGCAACTGTGCTTTAAGGAAAAGCACCAAAAGTCAGTTAGCACTCCCTTTTAACTGCAGGCTACTTTGCATTTTTAGACCCCATATTTATTACAGGGTGATTCCAGAAATGGTTCTCTACTTGATCTGGGAAAACTATATGCCATTCATTAAAGTTCATTAAAGTTTAAAGTTTCATTTTAAAGTTTATTGTTTGGTATGAAGTAAAAAAGGTGGAAGAACATCCAAATGTGTTGATACTTTTTGCCAGGGGTAAATATTATGACATTGGAACTATTCCTATACTCCATCACGATGGCAAGAGTTTCATGTCAGTGTTTGTGCTGACTTTGAGCCACAGAGAAATTCTTCCTCTTTTTTTTTTTTTTTTTTTTTTAAAGAAGATATTATGTCATTAGTTGGGTAAAGTCATCCCTATATTCACTGACAAAATCACTAATCAAAATCAATGAAGATGCAATGTGCTTATACTGTTAAATTTGTAGACAGAGATGGATGTAACCAGATGGTTCCTTGGAAAAGAACCTGATAGGCACATATCATATCGAGTAGATCTCCATTTTCTCCCAATAAACTTACAAGATTACTCACATTTTGGACCTCTGCACTGGACCTAGTGGACTGGCAAATGTTCAAAACTCGTACTAGTACAAAATTATGAGCGCAATTTACATGTGTACATCCAAGACGCTAGCTAAAGAATTTCTGCTGGACTACAATTAAAGACTATTGAGGGTCATTTTGCATTTATGAAATTAAGGGCACTTAAAAAACAAAGTTCCTTTGAATGTTCCTTCAGAAAACCTACATGCCTTAGTCATCCAACAGATTATTTAAAGCTTGTAAAAATGGCTCATGCCAACTGCATGAAGGCAGAGTCTGCCTTTTGTTAATTGTGCTGTTTTGGAAGAGTTGTAACTTGTACCGTATTGTGGGTGACATGGTGTTATGAAGCCCTTATTTATGTATGTCGATCTTTGCAGTAATTCTTTTTTGTCACCTCTTAAGCGAAGTGTTGAACCTTATTTTGGTACTTCATATCTGCTCGGAAGCATGAACTGAAGTGCTGTTTCTAATGAGATGCAGAGCACAACAGGGCTTGTATCACTGAGAATTTTTCAATTATGACAATGTAGTTTTGGACAGTAAGCTTTTTCCTCTTCTCTTTTCCTAATTAACTGTCTAGTAAGTTGGCTTAGCCAGGCTCCTTACTGTCCCTCTGATGGCATGCAGCAGTTGGCACAATACTGTGAATATGGCACACTGCACAGCCAGACCTTTTTTCTGTATAAACTACACTACTCACAAAAATTAAGGGATATTTCATAAAGGAACTTCCCCTACCAAATAATCCCCTAATTTTTGTGAGTAGTATACATTTAAAATAAAAAGTGTAGTGTGTGTAGTTTTTTCCATATTGGGTACGGTACGCCACGTGAGTTTCTGGTGAACTACAACGGAACTGTAAAAAGCCCTAAGCAGGATGTTTGGGAACGTATTCTTATTGGGCTGTTTAAGTTTACCATGTCACATTAGTGTTAGCACAGTCCAATTGCTGTCAACCTTAATTTTGTAGTAAAATTAAAGAGGTAGTTTTCTTTGAGTTTCATACAGAAAATTCACTGACTTGGAACTTTATTCATATGATGTCAGTTCTGCTGCTCGTTCCTAAGACAAGGGTTTGGTTTAAATTGATCAAGCAAGTAGCACAACATTCATTCAGACATGAACATTGATCTAATAAATAAGCCAACTGAATCTTGTGTGCAATTCCCAATTTTCAGCAATTGTTTACATTACCGTTCTAGTTTATGTCTAACAAGAGAACACTAAACTCACTGCTTCATACTGATTTCTTAATTGTTCTTTTTCCACACAAGCACCTTATTACTTGGTGTTTTCCTGTCTCTGTATGTCCTTGTGGGTGGAAATTGATCTTAAACTCCACTTAGATATGACTAGTCAGACTAAACTGTTCGTGCAGGTTCAGTCACTGTACTGCACTTTATTAATACTGACCCACTATAAAGTTGTAGGTTATTTCAAAACACCAGCCTGATGTTAGTAGACATACTTTATTCCCCAATTAAAACAAAAGTTCCCACTTGCTAATTTAGATTACAGCCTGTATAAAGCTGAAAAAAGAATCACACATCACTTAAACAGTCCATAAAGCTGTGACATTTTTAGACGTACCCTTCACTGGAACATTTGCTTTGTGATTTTTGGGATTGTGGAATATAGCGGTATGAGAATGTAATGTAAATGTGCCAACAAATAAACGTCAGTATTTCACGTTACTGTTCATGTCTTTGATTACACAAACAGTGATTGTAATCTTGCCAGATATTCTATTTAATATGCTATTTACAAAGGACATTGTTCATGACCAACCTGACCTCATCGCATTGAGCATGCAATCCTGAATTAGATTATGGCTGGAGATTCTATCTTTATGCACAGCATAATGCCTGCTTTAATACATGTCACTTCTCATACGTTACCATGTCATTAAATAGAACAAATGTTGCCTTTGGCTAGTACACTGCTCACAAAATGGGCATATTTAATAAATATGAAGTAATTAAAAAAGAAGCATTTGATTTTATTAATTAAACAAAATCATCAGAAAAGCATGAAACTTCATATAAAGTTGTTTGATTACACAAATGAGGTGCAAATTCAATTATTGTGATTGCTTAGTGACATATTGATAGGGGTGAACAAAATCATATCATACTGGATTAGTGCTACAAATTGACTGTTCACTCCCAAAACACACTGACAATGTATTCTTCATATTCATTTTTCCCTAATTTGTGTGTATTTTTTGGCAAACTGTCTTCTATTAGTACCTCTAATAGAAAATACCACAAACTCAGCCAAAGGAAGATTTTGACAACAAACTCACCTGATTTATTGCTCCTCAAGTCATGTGATTTACTTTTTTAAAGGGTCAGTGCTGGGCTGAGTCCGATCCAGTGACCAAAAATATCCAGCCAAAAGCATCTTGTGGAAGATCAACAATGCATGGAAAATGTGATAGTCTAACAAGGCAGGATTCTATGGTAAGACTTTCAAAGCGCTGGTGGTCCTGATTTGAAATTAACAGGAGCACACAAAATCTAAAGCCATGAAATTATGAAACATTCATCTTTATTTAGTCCGTTGGATTATGCATTAAAACAATGTGTTCATTGGGGCATGGGACTACTACAAACCGAATGTCACTATTTTGATGGTATGGCAAAGATATTGCAGTTATTATGCAGTTCACAAGTAGTTAAATGTGTAACAAAGGTACATCGTGGAAACAGCTTCAGTAACAATACTAAAAATGGTATGTAATCTCACCAGCCACTTCATTACATCACGTACCAACAAGTGTACACTGCTTAATATTCGCATAAAGTTCTGTGAAACAGGGCTGTGGTAGCCTAGTGTTTAGGGTGCTGGATTGTGGACCAGAAGATCCAGGGTTCAAATTCCGGCAGTGACATGAGCGGACTTGCACATTTCACTTTTTATTTAGGGATAGGATACTAATCTGGTTGAAAAGACAAGCATTTAAAAGAACGTGCTAAAATTCCTATTTAGATGTAATGCACGTAAAAAGACTAGTATAAGTTATAGTTGTAGCTAGTAAAAGTATAATTGATAAAATTTGACCACAGGAAAATAAAAATGTCACAAGAGTAATTTTCCAAATTTTATTATACACACTGGAAAATTATTGAGGCTGCTGTCCTCGGCCACGCCCAAAGCCACCTCTCTGTATGCGAGAAAGAAAAGGAAGCTGGAGCTTAATATCAGTGTCATTTGTAATAAGGAAATGTTACATTTCAGACAATCAACACCTGTGTAAGTGGTGCTACTTACAAACTGGAATTCTGTAGCAGCTCCTGCACCAGCTTCAGCCTTCTTGTCGGCTCCAGCTACAGAAAAAATTGAACAGGCTTTAAAGATGCACAACCGAACACAGTGTAAACGACTAAATGCCAGTTTGCCCTGACAGTACGGTCTCCTCCCACAGCATGCACTTTACTTACGTGGCGCTGCAGATCTCCTGTAAGCCTCTCTGTCTCCCTCACCACGAGCCAGGCGTGCTGGTCTCTCTCCCTCCAGACCTACAGAGGAGGAAACTAACGTCAATATTTTGCACACCCAAATGACAAAAGCTGTTTATTTATGATCCATAACACTTAGAAACAAAGCATTAACCATTCTAATAAGAAACCTGACAAATATACCAGGTTTTTTAAGTTTCTCACCCTTAGGACGGGGCCTGGCTGTTTCAGGGCGAGTCTGGCGGCGCAGAGTGGCGGGTACGATCTCAGGGGGCAGGTGGAGGAAGTCCCTCAGGTACTGGATGCCCTCGTTGGTCAGGTACCAGTAAAAGTGGCGCCAAGCAAACTGTTCTTTGACGTAGCCGCAGGACTTCAGAGACTACAGGAAAACATCCAGTTCTGATTGCTTTTTTTGCATTCAATATCAGAGAAACATCCTGGAATTTCAATTACATCTGGGGTGTCCGGATAGGTGTTGAAATTCATATCATACATGGCATACTATACTTCATACATACTATAAATATGGCAACGTAATATGAAGTCTCTCATAAAGATGAGACTTGCCATTTAATAGTAACCATTCAAATTAGTGTTAAAAAAAGAAAATTGTTATTTTCCATGTACACAGTATATTTGCCTGACACAGATGCTCATGTCTAGTTTGTCTTGTGTGCAAAATAGGGCTCTGTCTGTTTCACTGTTTTTCTAGATTTATCATGTTATGGAACAACATCCAAGTGTAAAATCCATATAACAGAACAGCATTGTACACATTTACTTTAATACCAGTATATCTCCCAGCCCTAATTACACTCATTCATTTCTCTTCATTAAACTGTAGCGAAAGCATCAGGAAGCAAAAAGTATTAAAAATGTTGGAACAGCATCACAGTTATGGTGCAGCATTGGCATTTCTTTGTACAAACAAATGGATTACAGGTGTTAACTGATCGTTCACAAAGGCCATATACACATGAAGACTGCCAATTTTGTCACAAATTTAATTAGTATACCGTACGACATCCAATTTTTTTTTTTTACGATGTTTGGTACTTGTACCGTGGGTGTAACGGGGGTATTATTCACCAATAGTTCTGTTATTCTATTAGTCCCATACTAAACAGTGGGAACTCACCTGCATGGCCTTCATAACATGAAGGTTGGGCACGTTCTTGTCGCTGAGCTCCGGGTGCTTGGCCAGATGCACATCTTTCTTGGCTACCATGACTCCTTCTTTGAAGAGGAGCTCATAGATAGCAATGCGATTCTTCTTGGGCATCAACATCTACACAAAGAATAGCGGTTAGACATTAACCAACAATTAAAAGTGTGCCATATCGTATCGTTCACAATAATACTGATAATAATATAGGAATTTTATTTAGAAGTATCCCCCAATTTTTATGAGCAGTACATTTACTCAGCTGGAGTGGCTTAGAAGATATTAAAGCACACACACACACACACACAACGTATACTGCTCCCAAAAATAAGGGGACACTTCAAAATGAAATAACTAAACATCCCTTAATTTTAGTGAGCAGTGTATACACAGTGGGGAAACGTTTTAGCTGCTAACGAGCCAACATGCTATTCAACAGTCCTGTTAGAAACTGTACTACATGCTTGGGCGGTTTAAAAGTTTGTTATTTCACACACACTCGTGCATTAGTGTATTTACAGACATTACTAGAACACAAGCACTAAAAGCGCGATCCGCTACCATTTTAGCTCACTCAGGCGGAACCGATACCCAACTAAAGTCACCGAATCACCCGAAATAAACTCCAATTTACAAAAGACGGATAATTACACACATCTAAACTTATGCTTTAACATATTCGAGCACCAAACGGACACTGGATAAAAAGATGGTGTTGATGTTTAATGGATTTCCAAGCTTTAGATCTAGCCTACCTTTACTCT
>JAVSBV010000010.1:6899551-6918545 GCA_033117975.1 Parotocinclus spilosoma | reverse complement strand
TAATACATGATGCGGCCCAGCCTCACCCAGACTCTACCTCCAGTGGCCCCCAGGTAAGTTGAGTTTGAGACCCCTGCCTTATAGACTATAACACTATACTATATAATATACTGTAGTAGGAAGTTCAATGACATGGGAAGACAGTTTAGACAGTTTCTGAGACTTGAATAATTGTAACAGTGAGACAGTAGCTTTATGTAGGTCCAGTTTTATGTGAATTTGTTACAAGTATTAGATATAACATTAACATAATAATTATGTTCAACTATAAACAGTTCAGGATTTTGCTCTGTGCAAGTCTAATATGTGTGTGAATTTGTCATCTTCTTTCAGTAAAAGACATGGGCCTGTTTGTATTGGTGGCACTGGAGGTTCAGCTGCTTTTGCTGGGCGAAGTATGCTTTTTTTGTTGATCAAGGTTCAGAATCATGCGCATATATAATCCCTGAAATGGGTGTGCATTCAGTGGTCTCACATTTATTAAGTTTATTATCATTATTGTATTATTTATAATGGAATTAAGCTTTGGGGTAAACTTTCATGGCTGAGATTTCCCATGTGTAACTCATTGTGTCTACAGATTTTCAGGATTCTCCTTCCTTATTTGCATCATGGAAAAATTCTCCTTTGACACGACCTGTCACTGATGCTGATCACTGATTTACAGCTTATTCCATTTAAGGAGAAAAAAACTAACTTGTGAGATTGATAGTATGCTGTCGAGTTGTTTTCCCAGTTGTTTTCCCAGTTGTTTGTGTATGCCATTTGTATCCACACACACTATGTAGACAAACGTTTATAGACAATGCCTTAAACGCTTTGCTATCACTCACTTTTAATGCATTTATAATATAAAGCATATGCTTCAGGATTCTCCATAGATAAACTGTGGCAGCAGAACGGATTGTACTGAATACCCCAATGACATTTATAGGTTTCATTTCTGAATTTCCAAAAATATAGTCTGTGGATACATCTTGCGAGTTATGTACTTAAGTAGTGGTTCTGGTAAAGTAAAACAGTAATGTCAAACACAAATTTAAGTTAAAGTTCTAACTTGTTTAATACTTTGCTTGTTATGTAATGTATGGTATGGTATATAATGGTGGTTCTGGTGAACTGGAACACAGATTTAAGTTAGCATTAGCTAACTGTTAGCTAGCTAACTTAGTTAATATTACCTACACCTAAGTGTAAATAATATTAATTTACAATGTGGTGTAAATACACCGCTCACAAAACTTAGGGGATATTTCAAAATGAATATGAAGCGATTAAAAAAATAAGCATTTGATTTTCTTTTATTAAACAAGATAATCAGAAAAGTAAATGAAAAGTCAAAGAAAGTTGTTAAATTATACAAATGAGATGCAAACTCAATTGTTGTGATTGAGTAGTAAGTGATATATTGATGTGGGTGAACAGAATCATGTTAAAATGGACAACAGCGCCACACATTGACTGGTCAGTAGAGTGTATGTTCACCCAAGTCTGCCAAAACACACTGACAGTGATGGAACGTGGACCGGATCAGATTGTCCAGCATTTTTTGTGGGATCATCTTTGTAGTCATTTTGAAATACAGTCGATTCCGGTTAATAGGACCATCCGCTTATTCGGACCAATTCTAAAGCCCTTATACATATCCTATTATATATGTGTAATGTTATTCACTTATTGGACCAAAATTCCACTTAAGCGGACAAAAGAATGTGTGCATTATGTAATATCCATGAAGAAACTCCCGAGTTTCTCCCCAGCCCTCTACTGCCACCTACAGGTCTTTGCCTAACATTTCCGTTTACTACAAAAAATAGAAGCCACAAGTCGCCACTTAGCCACATCAGCGATTTATGGGATTTTTTGGGACCCCCTGGAGAATTTTTGCTTTTATCAAAGGTCAGAAAATCCGAAAAGTTGTGTTGACAAGAGCAAAACCAACGGGAGGTGAACACGCCCACCACTTTCTATTCAAGTGCAGTCCGTCAAGAGAGCGCGTCAGTTCACACTGGACAAGTTCTTCAAACGTTGACTGGAATTTAGTTAGAACTTGTTTTTTACAGTATTATGCTTTGCATGCTGAGTACCTCAACACTGTGTTGTAGATCGTTTCGAAAAAAGTTTGCAAATTTTTCAGTGAACAAAGTTTGTAAGCAACAGTAGTTCTTGTTTGTACGTTCGCTATACATGTGAATCGTACAATAAAGGTTTAATATACATTTAATATGTTACATAGCATGTCCCGTCTTATAACATAGAACATGTTTGTTTAATCGGACCAGCCGGTTATTCATACCAAAACCATCGTGTCCCGATGTGGTCCAATTAACCGGACTCGACTGCATCCCTTAATTTTTGTGAGCAGTGTAGTATGAATAAAATAAAATAAAATGCATTTACACTTGGGTGAAACAGCATATATAGTACCGCTATTTTAACACATTGGTGTAAACAGTATACATTGCTGCTTACATCTGGGTGCATCAGTCTTTAATTTATCTTTGTGTAGTCTACTTTCCTGGTTTATTCTTACATGCCAGTTTCTCATGTACCATAAGCAGTATGCCCAAGTACCCCTAGGGATATGCATAACTCTGTTTGAGAATCACTGCTCTAATCAATATTCATTGCAACGTCTCCACTGCAGCTTTTCAAAAGACCATAGGTAATTATCAGTCACCAAATCAAATGCGTTACAATGGAAGTTAAAATGTTCAGTTACAGAAAATGTACTTTAATGCAATAGCAAATTTAACATAATATCAACAATGACAGGCTGCAAAAATCCTGGAAAAAAAAGACACCCAGCCAATTGCAGCCAAGGCGTTGCAACTGTGATTGATGACCTAGTTCAATATTTGGGATACATGTACATAACGGGAAAAGAAATAGCCTTCCTCTTAATATTTAATACCTCACCACTTAACTAATTCTTAACTGGTGAAAAACGTTTTGTCAGATCTAAGAACGCATGATTAATAACTCTGGCTATTAGCCAAGAAGCCCACCCAATGCAGCCAAAAGGAAAGCGCACATAGTGATGTATTAGGATCAACGTCATCTGACTATTCATGGGCACGCAATGAAGTGAGGACTTTCTTTACCAAGGGTGCCTTTAGGGAGAGTTAATAAGTTTGCTGTGTGATTAGGCCTAAAAACAGCCGAGTTGGACGGAGGCCAAGGCCAAACCCAAATGTGCTTAAGCTGAGCACCCGTCTACTGACTTAAACACACATTGTAATCTTTCACATGTCTCTCAAAAAGCTGTCTAGAAATAGCATGATCAGTTATCAATGTACAAACCGATGGACGTATATACACAAAAAAACTTTTAGATCCCTGTTTCAAACCAGGTTCCATATTCATCAAAATCGTACACCTGTATTATAATGGTGGGAAAAATCTTAAACCATTGCTCTGAGATGTTTGCTAAAGAGCCCCAGTCTTTGAGTAGAAGTTTAAGACAGGCAGACCTTGCACATAACCAGACAATTTATATCTATTACACAACCCTCAAATGTCTAAACTAAAAAGTTACAGTAAAACAAAAGCGTGTTTCTGAAATATCTTCATGTGATAAAGTGCCACTTTGGACACTTACTCTGACTGTAATGATACTATAAATTTCTGAGTGAAAGGATTTAAACCAAAAGTCTTCAGAAAAAAAGTTTAGGTAGAAACAGTTAAGGACATATATAGTGCAACTGAACTCTAAGGCAGTTTGTCAGTGCATAAACACCAGTCCTCTTGGGTTTTCCAGTACAGGGCTCATACTGGGTGGACGAATTGATAGACCAGTCTCTGAGACACATCTGGTTTACGGATGATGCCCTTCTTGTAGTACTGCCGGATGGAGCGACTAAGCTTGTCATAGTTCATAGCTGGTCGGTTCTTCCTCAGACCCCAGAGTCGTGCAACATGAGCAGAATCTTCTATTTTGAAGATGCCTTTAGAACAAAAACAGTCATAAAGGTGCCTGTATTAGAGTCACTAGGTAACACAAGCTTCATATACTTGCACTGCTGGCTTAAATCATGGGCAAAACCAACAAAAGTCCATTATATTTTGGCTGTGGAAAATAAGTAGAATAATCTTGCAAGTCTATGTGTGTTGTATGGAACATTTTGTGCTCTGCTATTTATTTTATTAGAGCTATTGTTTTAGCAGTCATCATTTGTTTTGCCGCAGCCAATAATTATACTAGTGCGGTGAGTCATATGACATTTGCAAAAGTTGCTCAATTTCTGTTACTTGAAAGTAAGAGCCCTAGGATGGCAGCACTCACGACTTGTACTTTTTGTTGAAGCCATGCCAGCAAAAAAAAAACTAATTTAAACAAATACACACAGATGCTAAACCCTCTATTTACTCCTTCCAAAATAATGCTTACATTCCACTACCAGTCTGGGACAGTGAGGAATAGCATTTGCTTCCTTCCTCCATGAAGGTGTTTATTAACATGATTTAAGAATCATTTATTACATGCCTTCATGAGAGACTGTTTATTGTTGCTCTGAACAATATGGGGAAATAGGAATGTCATCCTTTGTACCACAGAATGTTATGGTTTAAATTCTATTGAACACAATCTCTAGGTGACAGGGCAAGAACCGTTTTTCTCTACTTTCTTAATAATACTATTATTAGCTAAACCCAACCTACAAGGTTCCATACCTTTTTCTTTATTGAGCCAGCGGATGCAGCGTCCATAGCTGTGTGGCTTCAGTAAAAGCTCTCTGAGGAACTGCCACAAATGAATGGGCTGACCAGAGCAAGATGAGTCTGCTTCAGACCACAACTCCTCTCCTCCTGTGTGATGACAACACACACACACACACACACACACACACACACACACACAAACATACATTTGTTTTATTTATTCAATACAAAAGCATCACAAAATCTACTGACTTGATACTACTTGTGCAGTAGTTTCTAGCACGATGCAATTTTCTGTAATATTTGAAACTAATTTTCTCCCACTTTATTAATCAGTTCCCACCCACTAGCTGTGTGGAAAACCAAAACCAGCTATTGCATCAGAATATCTCATCAGAAGAACACTGAACTAAACACATCTCTATGCAGTGAGATAGGAAATGCAAATCAAAACACAAGATCAAATTGAAATAAAATATTTTTTTTAACTTAAGTTTACTCTTGAGTTTGTGCTTGCTACATAAAGATTGGAGGGTACGGTTATGGAACCCTGTGGTGGAATGGTGCCATCCCCTACCCCCAACCAAGATTAGCATTGATAAAACAGGTTGATTTGCTTTTGTTTTCAAAATAACTAGAAATTAGATTAATGCAAGACTAATTAGGGATATACCCAGCACTCAACATTTCAAGATAAACTCAGTTTTAGCTTACTTAATCTGACATTTATTTATGTCTGATTTCTATCTAATATATCCTAATGAATTCTAGCAGGAAATAAAACAAATAAAACGTGAACGAAATCACCATTAAGACTCATGAAACGTGAGACTGTGACTTACTGGTAACCCTGCTTTCCCCTGCCGAACATCTCTCTTTCATCCAGGCAGCTGGGAAAAAAGAAGGAAATTGTCTTATAATATATGAAGACATTCTTGTGTGTGAGAGCATTAGAGGTGTGGCAAAGAAGATCTATAGGGGGTAGCTATTTTATTATGTATACCTGCATGGTTTTGCAAAAGGTTCGCACCTGATTTCCATATGTCTAGGTGAGCATGGAGTGTGTCACCACACTGTGGAGACCGTTGCCGGAAAGCTTCCTCAGTCATGGCACATAGGTCTTTCCCATCTAGGTCCTGAAAGGCTTTGCCCACCTGAGGCAAGCGATAGAGATGCTCTGTCCATAACAGCCATTTCTGAACATTCCCACAATTCCACTCCACAGGATCTGGGAGATAACCAGATAAGTATTACTTACTGTTTATTAAACATTGAAATGTCAGCCAGATGATATAACATGAGGATTTGCCGTGTTTACAAAGAGCTTTGCATGTTTTGATTCACCTGTGTGAGGGTCATTCATGGAAAACGACAAGCAAAAGTGTGAACGGAGAAACAGGTGTTTGCACAAGGAGGTGAGAGTGATGCAGTTACATTTTGCAAGTGAAATTTGGCATGACAAATGTCAGTTAGAAGACACATCAGTACGATCAAAAGTAAGTGAGGTTTAGATTGCAGATAGGTAAATTCTTGACATAATATCAAATGAAAGACGTTATATTTTAAACATAGTCTTAGGCTGTTGGACATTTGACCTTATTCTGTGACATGAAATGTTACAGAGTATGTTCGAATAGTCAGTTTGGAAGAGATTGGGCAAAGTTCCTAACCTCTAGAGGCAAAGGGTTTGGTCTGACAGTGTACACATCTACTTGCTAGGTAAACATCAAAACTCCTCAAGCAAAGCTAGTCCAACAAAGTCTTCAGACCATTTGTGAAAATTACACATGGAAGAGTGAGGATTAAGCAGATCCTGGTGTACAAAGCTGTATTTGACACCAGTTACGCCATTCGTCAATCAACTTTTACCGTTTACAGATTAATACGACCCATGTATCCCTAAGCGACATAAAATGTGAAAGATAACTTGTAATACTTAGGAATATAAGTATTTTACTATAGCAAGTTCCTAATCAAAGTGAAACCATAATTCTCTACTGTTCCTGAAAGAGCACTTTGATAAAAGTTTGCCAATGAAGATGAAATGAAAATACAATACTGTAGAATGCTAGAGCAGTATGCAATAATTGCTTCACATGAGGGCAGTTGCCATGAATTAATAACACTTATTGAACACCGTTATGAAAACTAAATCAACAATACAATAAGACGCTCTGACCTGGTGTAATATTTAGCAGTTTACATGCTGTTTCAATGTCCTTCAGTACTTCTCCGACCACAAGGCTTTGCACTTGCTCCAGGGATCTTTCCTCCACCTGGTCTTCTACTCCAGGTGACAGTGGTGCACTCCCTAAGCCAGGGCTATCAATCACTGGGCACTGCTCTGGCTCGGCACACGGTAATGGACGAGTACCGCTAGCAACTGATGCAGAGGAGTCTGCCACTCTTACCAGCCAGGCAGCATCCTCTGTAAACAGCATGTCAAAACAAGACAGATAAAGTCCAGGTAGTCCTCGCTCAGTGCCGTCCAGTCGTGATTTACTGTCCACCAGCTCAAGAGTCTCCACAGTTCCTTCTTCTGTTTTTAGTAGAGCCAGGGAGTTCTCTGTAAAAGTTGAGCCAGAGTGGGATGGCTGGAGCAAGGCGGTGTCTGGGTGGACCCACACTGGGCTTGCCATGGCCTCCTGAAAATTGAGAAAAAATTGAAGGATGCGACATTAGAAAGGACATTTCATACATTATCAACCTATATAGTGATACCTTGCTATGGTCTTAGCAGTTATTCACTGCTATCTGTTATCTTGAAATGGGAAAAACTGAAATGGAAAAAGCATCCATAAATCGTCAAAATAATAATGCACATTGCCAAAAAAGCAACAATACCATTTAGATTTTGTTAAGCCAGATCAACATCATATCATTCTTCTTCACGGTCAAAAGCAGAATACAAGTTTGTTTATAGTGAGGTTTCTAGCCTCCTTATGTGCTTAAGGAAACATGGGGCACGAAAACTAAAGCGGTCACGGTAAAGCTCTGAGAGGCAAGGACCAATAGGGATTTGGATGAACAACTTACTTATGGGTCACTAGTAGAGAATTGCAGGCCATGTCTAAGTAAGTAGTGGTAGTTAAAACCTACTTTTAAAGAACAATTCCCGCTGTCCCCTGTCTCTAGTATCAGCATGAGTTTTTAATGAAAGTGAAATGAAGCAGAGCCCAGAAAGAGACATGATGCTGCAGTGTGACATGTAACCATGGAGAACCTGGAGAAAATGTAAAGAAAATCAGACACATTATGAGTTGAAGAAGAAAAGCTGAAGTTCCAGAGTTGGCAGAAAATGATTAATTTAGTATTTGGAATGAAGTTTTGGTTACAATTCAGGTCAGTCAGATACAGAAAGCCTAGCTTCAGTGATCTTTTTAGATGACAGGCCTCCTAATTTATTACCATATTTAGCAACAGTTGTGTAGAACTGTATTGGCTTTTCGTAGGCATATCTGTACTGCATGTTTGAATAACGTTAGCCTTATGCAGCCTTTTACTGGGTGGATTAAAGGAAGCACAGGCGGAGAGTGAGAGGGCAAGTAGCCATAGTGAATTATCTGTCAATGTTTCCCGCATGCCACATGTTCCTTGACATTTGTTTGGACATAGAGACACTCAAATTCATAAAATCTGATGATAGTCCCACACCCAGTGATAGCAAAGGAAATTGGGGCCTGTTAAACTAAAGACATGTTGTATGGCTATTTATGACTATTCATGAGTACTGTGGCTGTCACATTAGGAAACTAGGTAAGAGTTTAGGCCATTTCCATACCTTTGGCACTTGCACAAGGATGCACGGAGTTGTGTCTTTGAAGATGCCCTCTGTTTAACCTTTAAGGAAATGAAGTTATCCTCCTTTAAACATCCCCTCCTCTCATGTCTTAACCTCACACTGGCTCTCATCCCCTCCTGTTGCTCCCGCATTGTCTTCTTTTATCCTTCTCCCCTCTATGGGATAGATGGGATGCATCTGTCCCTTCATCTATGGTCAGCTTAGACACACTTAGCAACCCAGAGATCTCTCTGTGTAGCAACAGCTTGCAGTAAGTCCATTACCCGGGCACATTTGGTCTTATTGACTCAGCCCAGCAGAGCAGGGGATGCAAACACACTTGCTAGGCGAGAGATTAGTGCCTGTGACTGATCCTTAAATGAGTTTGGTTAAAGACTTGAAAATTAATTTAAGCTGTATTAGGAGGTTCTCCATTTGACAGGTCAGTGATGCTCGTCGTTGATCGCCTGAGAATCATTTATCTATCAGTTAGAGTTAAGATCTGTTGATATTCATTGGCATTCATTTACATACAACTGCATTCATCCCACTGCTGTAAATCAGAAGGACGTTTATCAGAGGATGCCATCCTTCAAAATGTACTTACGATTACTTAAGCCGTCACTGAGTAGATAAAAATCAGACCACGCATGTATTTGTGGCAGCATGCAAACTTTCTTACTTCTTGAGAAACTGGCTTCCTTATTGGGCTCAGTCTAGGTAAACTTGTCTGTAGGCATTGAGCGATATTTGCCACCTTAGGACTGCAAAGTGTGATTCTTGCCCATTGCCCAACAAACTGAAGTTTTCCATTATACCATGACATTTGCACCTTAATTTCATATCACATTCTATATTTATAGTATGTGTATCATTGCACAACTGTATGCAGTAATATGTCACTTTATTTGGTAAACGGCTATTAAATATCAGTGTGACAGCACTTCATTTCAGTGCAGGAAGTCTCAATGTTTTCTCTGACAGCTGTTCAGTATGAGATCTTTCCACATCATCAGTGTATAAAACACTGAAGGACACCTGACTTTATCTCAGGAAGACTGTATTTTATGACTAGCTTCCTCTGAGAGACGCACAGGTGTGACACGTCAAGGAACAAGCCCTAGAAACTACAAATAACAGAGGTTTAAAATTATGAGACTGTTTACCAGAAACCTCAGTTTCCATGTAGTTTCTATACGTAATGATGGTTCTATAGTATAGTGATGGATCTATTATGAAGCAGAAGATAAAAATGAGGGTACCACCAAGTAAAAATTCCAAGTAAATGGTTCTCAGCATATTTTGTTTTTATCTAGAGCCCAAAATGCAAAGCCAGAAAGTAATATGCCTGGAGTATTTGATTTGGATGAGGATTCAGGAGGTTTTCTCAGGTTTGCATGTGACTATCCCATTCATTATAAAACAAATGCAAATAAGCACATTAGCAATATTTCATGCATTTCCTAACAGCACATGATTAATAATTATCTTGGCAACTGAATTAAAAATCATGCAGTTGGATTATTGCTGGTAACTGAATTATTGTTTAGTTTTAAACTGTATGAAATAATATTTTCAGATTTTTCCCATTCTGTAAATAAATAATCAAATTTCAATGTGTTAAATAATTAATACATTATAATTATAATAAATAATTTAAAGAGTTGTTGTTATTGTTGTTATTGTTACTGGAACTCTGGAACTGGAACAATGTAAATACAAAGAAAAGGTTAGCTAAAATGTAGAATCCTTATAAATACCCATAGGTGTATTCTTTCCTACAGTCTGATATGTACTTTTCAGCACAGGGAGCGGACAGTTGTTGACAGATAAACATGATAATCTGACAAGAAGGCAAACTAAGAACAGTTCATATTGTGTAAATATTCTAAACTGAATTGGTCCTAATCATTAAGATGGACTGCACAGACAATACTTAAGTACAATTATTATGCCATTCTGTGCAGTCTATTACAGCGATTAGAAAAAGGAATTCACATCTGTTCATACTGTCAGCATAAAGCCCACTGACAAACAGCAGCTGAATAAGCCATTTGCTTTTTCAACCTTAGTTGATGACTATTGAAATTTACCTGTTGGTTCTGATTTATAAATTGTGCTTTGTTTGAGGAACAAGAAAACTGTTTTAGGTCTAGTGGCAAAGCGATGTGCTGGAACAGTTAGAAACCTTACAATATTGTTTAATGACTAACTGGGGGCTTGCTGTAAGCTATACTTGGAAAAGGCTAAAATGTGTCAACTCCCACAAACCAGTGCACTCCCAACACTAAGAATGCTTTGTCTTAGCACTGTATCAGTTCTTATATATCAAAAGAATACGCAAAAGCTGGGAAAGATCAGACACTGCCTTAGTGTTCTACAACATGCTTAACTGAATTTATTTTTGTTCTGTCTAATCTATATTATTGCTTAGTTTCCACATTTCTAAGGTTTAATAACAATCTTAGTGATAAAGTGTAACTAAATCAACGTAACCAATCAAATTGAAGAATTATTAACCCATGATAAAGCTCACACGAATATGTGAATTTAAATACATTGTTCACTATGCCTTACCTGTGCAGGTAGAGCAAATGTCCCAGGAAGCCCCAGTAGAGTTTTCAGGGTATCTTAAGTTGAGGTGCCCCAGGTAGTCAGGGAATGATAGGCTGTTGCTTCCTCCTCTCTTTCAGATCTCCAGTTGCATGCATTCGGTTTAGTTCTCTCGTGTCTCCTGATGTCCTTCAACAGATGCAAGGTGTTCCCAGGACACTTAAAAATAAGATCGGACAGCAGGCAGTGTGACAAGTTTTACGCTCACACCACCACATCACTATGCTCAGTGACTACAACTTAACCTGGCTGTGTGTGCACCTGATGTGGGTGTGTAGTAGCCAGGCTCTCGAGTCAGAGTTTGTGTGAAGGAATGCCTGCTCCAAGCCTTATTAACTTGAGTAAACACTTGACTTGTCACTATGGACCACCTCTGCCTTTCAAAAGCATAGAGAAGATTCTTGTAATGAGCACTGAAGTGAAGTAAAAGACCAGTAATCACAAGTTACATTCAAGTTGGACCTTGATAAAAATGCTTCAAAATTTCCATTGAGTTAATTAAATAAATATTTATCTGAAGAAAGCAAGATATCTTAGTTGCAGTTTAACACCAACCTATAAACAAAGATGAATAACAATTTGTAAATGGTTATTGTTGTAAAGATACTTAATTAAATTTGTCCAAGTCATAATAACAATAACACTCAACAAATTCCTTTCAACACTACTCCAATGACTAAAGTCAAGCGTTCCAAGTAAAGGGTGATATCTAAGGTGTGGGTTGTTCTCATCCCTTTAAAAAAGACACATATAGATGAAGTTTGACCTTTTTAATAAAGATCTGCTCATGTGTTCTATGTAACAACAAAATAATATCATAAAAACATTTATTTAAAATTTAATATCATAAAAACATTAAAGTAGAGATACTTGGCATTGATTCAAGAGAAAAACACATTTAGACAAATGCACAAGTCAAATTATATGTAGTCCTGTTACTAAGCTCTAAAGTCTTGCAAAAATTGCACAAAGAACATAATATGCAAATACGGATGAGGTGAAAACCAAGCAAACACCAGACTAAAAATGCAGCTGTCAATGGTGATATAGTATACTGTCAAAAATAGTGGCACCTGAGGACCTAGTTTTGAATTAAAATTTTAAATTTAATGCAAACTGGCAGCAGAATTTTTGTGGCAACACTATATCTGTGGAAAAAAATGTATTTCTATATCTTGCCATTTCCTATATCTTGTTCTCCAGATAACAAGCTGTCTATCAACCCAATGCCACTGCATTTAATTTTTAAAACTATACTCTCCAGGAACATTTTTGCCAGTGCATTTCACAACTGGCAACCTGAATGTTACACAATGCATTTCCACAATGTTCTGGATATGCTAAACATTGCGCTCTCATCATAACTGTGGGGCATGGTGGATGGAGCTTCAGGGTTTAGGGCTGCTTTACTAGGCCTCAGTGGTTTGTGATCATTTGGTGGATAACAAAGATGATATTTATTAACATTGTATGATTTAAACTGTCAATTCTGGACAGACCCAAATTTCTTGGGAAAAGCATTTCATTTTTCTTTACAACTATCTTGCTCAATAAAAAATTGGAAGTGATTAAATATTTTAGCCCTAACTTTTTCTTTTGTCTTATATTGACATGTGTTTTTAAAAAAAGATAAAGATGTTTCCTGTAAAAGATAACAATGAAGGTAGCATCTCAATGTACACTTCTTACAACAATTAGGGGATATTTCCAAATGAATATGAAGCGATTAAAAGTAAGCATTTAATCAGAAAAGCAAATTGAAAGTCAAAGAAAGTCGTTCGATTACGCAAATGAGATGAAAACTCAATTATCGTGACTGAATAGCAAGTGACATTTTCATTGAGGTGAACATAATCTTGTCAAACTGGATGAAAGTGCCACACATTGACTGTTCTGTAGTTGTGGTCATCCAAGACTGCCAAAACAGGATTAGATTGTACAGCCTGTTCAATGTGAAGGCCAGTCCATTCGTTCGATTCCTACCTCCTGAAGTATGTTGTTGACAAGATGAACAGGGTGGGGTCTTGCATTATCGTCCGTGAAAAGAAAGTTGTTTCTAACAGCTGCAGCATAAATTATCTCCATATTGTAAAGGACCTCATCTTGGTATCTGACAGCAGGTAGAGATCCTTTTCTGATGATCGGTATGATCACCTGAATGCCAGCTCAAAACATGATTTCACCACCAACGAAGCAGTCCCTTTCTCACATAAAATGTGGATTCTCCCTTTTTCCTCATTCACACCAGATCAGGACATGATGGGTTTTTTTATGTCTTGCAGGCCTGAAATGCAGGAATGGATTTTTATTAATAAATGAAATGAAGTTGGCCATGATATCTTGGGTAAATCCTGTCTGCAATAAAATAAAAAAGGAAATGAAAAAAAACTAGTTGGATGACGCAAAACAATGAAAAAAAACATATGGCAGGTTAAACAGAAATGTTTACACAGTAGAAATTGTGTGTTTTAGAATAGTAAGTCAGAGGCCAGACAGTAACCCAACTCTGGGATGGTGACAGCTATTGAATAGGACATTTTATGCAAGAAATCCAAGGATGCAGCTATGATTAGCAGTATATATAAATAAAGTATAAATAATTGAATTACAGATCTGAATATTTAGAATATTGTCGTTTTATTAGAGGCGAAATGTGTTTGGCTATAACTGAGAAGTTAAGAGCAATCCACATTTTGGAATACTTAATGCTAACATTCTAAAGGGTCTACAAACTCTTACCCAGAATAATGCTGATGAACTGTTCACAAAGTAAAGGAAATGGGGTTTTTTTCATCGTGTTTATGATGCTCCTCCAACTGCACTGCATGTCGCTATGTTTGCACAGTTTAAACAGACACACCAATGCAAACTGTGAGTCTCTCACACATATGTTGTGTTTCACTCAAAGTCTTGGAGGTGAAAACTGTGTGTTTGTATTTGTATATGTTTGGGGTCAGTGACATTATATAATAAATTAGAATTTCACAATACTGTATTTTTTTCATATATCAATTTGAACAACTACTGAACATTAGATGGGTGATAATACATATAGTATATATACTGCACTAGAAATTCAGGGACCTGGCTTAAAAATACATTTATTTTCTACCTCTGTTGTAAGATCTGTTATTTCAGTACATTTATCATAGTGGGCTCATTTGCATGGCAGTTATGAAGACTGTGAGTGAGTTCAAATCTGCCCTTTTCACCTTGCAAATCTAAAATAACATAGATCAAACACAGATAAGATTTTTTTCTTCGGACTGCAAAGTGTCATCACCTCATGTTTCCACTGTCACCTTTTTGGTATTAAGCTGGTATTGTGTTTAGTCTTCAACCAAAAATGTAGTTAAAATTGCATTGAATTTATGCCCAAATAATAAAACAAACAAACGTTGCCTATAAACACTATCCAGTAAAAAGACAATAATGCTTTTCTATAACTTCTATTTAAAACTATATATTGACAGGTGATTTTCCAAATGCCAAGTTATGGGTTTGCATATTAGTTGCTTAGAAACCATGTGAAAGATTTTGAAGATTGACATTGCTGTGGTGCACCCTCATTTTACACAACATTTATATTTGCACAGCATTGATCCTGTATTCTCCTGTGGCAGAGACATGGTTAGGTCTACGCAACAAATCTATACTTAGTGTGTTGTCATCGTTTTAAATGAGACAACATTATTTAGTTATCATACAGCATATCAATACAGTTTACTTACAGCTGTTGTTCTCGGCCTGTGGCTCGTGACACATGGAGGTGTGCCTCGCACTTCTGTACTGTAGGCCTATTATTACTATACATTAATAGCTGATTAAAGCACACAGATAAGGGAGTGAAAGCCTGTAAGATCTACTTTTGTCCACTGTTACAGCCCAGTTGATAAAAGGGTTGAGAAATTTCACTGCTGACAGAGCCATAAATAACAATATTAATTTGTATCCCTATTAGTTCTGGATTGGATTGGATTGGATGTGTTTTCAATTAAGCTATGGAATTCACTGTGCTTAAGTTTTAGTTTCTTTACACTGATTTGTAAGCCTCCAATAAGAGGTAAAAACTAGAGTCTCATACCATCATAAGGCAGTTGTTCCTGCAGTGCCAACCTTATATAGATAAGCATATTGTTCAAGGGTCTAACAGTGGCAGCTTGACATGGCCAGGATATGAACTCCCACCTTTCTGATTAGTAGTTCCAGAGCCTGCCCACACTCTACTGTGCTATCCTGTACTGAATGCAGAACATCTATTGCTATACACATTGGTCAGCACTCCTCTACCCTGATCCTTCACCAGAAAGGGTTGGACCATAAAACCATTAATGAACACATTGTCTGAGACTGTGGTGGCCTAGTGAGTAAGACACTGGACTATGGACCAAAAGGTCCAGGGTTTAAATCCCACCTCTGCCAAACTACCACTGTTGGGTCCTTGAGCAACCCGTAAACCACAATTGCTTGGATTGTAAGCCTACGTCGATTGTAAGTCGCTCCGGATAAGGGCGTCTGCTAAATGACATAAATGTAAATGTTAATAAATGTTAGGAAATGCTATGGACCATTCTCAAAACAGCAGCATTACTTGGTTTTACACAGAAGCACATTAAAAGATTCTATAGGCAAAGCTTGTAGAAGTAGTTTTTTCCTTCTACAAGTTATGTTGGTTGCCCTTATTTCTTTACCATAGATAATACTGCTATGCCAACAACCAACAAACCCAGAAGGACATTTTCTTTCCAAATAATAGCTGTATTTTTATTAGTAATTAAATTATCATTAAAATAATCTGTCATATGTTTTAATAGTGTTCAGATGATCCCAGATTTCTATTGCTATGCTTGTAAAAAGTTACAAAACCCCTTATTTGTCCACATGTGCATGTACAAAGAAAGAGAAATGCAGATCACTTCTAGATAATAAACATTACATGTAGATAAAACTAAAAAAGTAGCATGTAAAAAGCTTGGCATTTTTGAAAGATCATTTCCTTTAGTTAGAACAGCAAATAACTTTTAAGACCAATTTATACTTATAAGAGATATGAAGAACTTATTATAAAAATCCAAGTTCATCTTCTTACAAAACAAGTTAATAGTATGAAAATCAGCAAGACTGTTGACATAAGCCCTCAGGTCATCTTTGTGAACTGGAAAGTTTGCAAGTGTTTTCACTCTGTTGTTTGCTAGGTTGTTTGCTAAGGGTACCTTAAATGTACCAGCTATGAGTATAATTGGAAAATTACCAAGCTCAAGAGGTTCAGTGGAAAATGAATTAGCATTCTGAATTAGTTGTCAGAAGGAACAGACTCCAGATGACCCAGACAGTCCATCAGTAGAGAGGATCATTTGAACCATCTACAAGCATTAGAAGTTTCCAAAGTTTTGTTGTCCACCATCCAGACACAGGTGGCTACCTGCTATTGTCTCTACCATTTCCGGACACTTAATGAAGATAATTTGTTGACATGGCACCCAATAGGTGTCCTGCAATTGAAAGGCAGCTACCACTGCGTTCATTTGCAGTGGTGTGCCTGAACACTTTGCATGAGCAAAAAAGCAGGACTGTTTTGAACTGGAACCATATCATCTTTAGCAAGAAATCTGTCTGATGTGAGTATTGGGTTGAGCACTGCCCCAACTGCTGGTGTGATGATCTGAGAAGCCATAACATATGACAGCCGGTCACCAATAGCAGTGATAGGAGGGACTACTAGTGGTAGTTAGGGACACTAACAACAACATGTGGAGAAAATCCTGCGTCCACATGTTGTCTCCCATGGCAGGGCTTCCAACTGGCATTCAAAGCAAGTTAATGCTTTCCTACACACAGCAAGGGTTTTCTCAGGAATATTGCCATCAGATTCCAAACCTGCCTTGCCAGATAAAACGCCAAATTGAGCATTTATGGGACCATCTGTGAAACCAGCTATGGTAATCAATGAATGTTCAAGATCTACAGGTCCAGCCTCAACATCTGTGGTGAAATATGCAGCAACATAACATACAGAATACCATTTATACCCATATCTCATCTTGTATCCAGGCTAGAGGTGGCCCAACAAGGTACTAGAGCCTCCTTTTAGTTTTCTCTAATAAACATTTACTCTAATACTGTAATCGCATATATCATCATTACCTTCGCACATATACATTTTTATTCGATACAAACAATTCTGTGTTTTTTTGTTAATGAGTGCATTACTCATTTTCTTTCCAAAACAATTTAGTTTAACCTTTGTACAAGTTTCACTTCCAGCACCTAATTCAATAGAGCTGATGTGGGTAATCAAGTAGATTGCCTTTACAACATTTAACAAAGGCCCTTATCCATAGCGAAGTACAAATGATATTATCTTTCAAGGTACAATCCAAGCAGCCAACAGTAAGATACTTGCTCAATGGAATGACAGTAGAAGCTTAATTAATGCCAGGATTTGAACCCTCAACCTTCTTGTCAATAGTCCGTAGCGCAGTACCTTAGCCACTGAGCCTCCACTGCTAAACTACTTTTCTTTTTAGATTCATATACTCTGTATGTTTTACCTTGTTTCCCAAACTGGGAAATATTTCTGCAATAAAATATCCCCTCATTTTTGTGAGCAGTGTACATATACACACAGTTGGCTGCTACAACATTGGTCACATTGGCTTATTTCATATCTCTGTGTGGATTCACTCTTTCCGTACATGTAGAGTCACTAACTAGTGTACACCACACTTCTTTTTATGATGGGCCATAGACACAATGTGATATGTAAAAAATGTGGTGAACTTGACTTGAACTGGAGAATTAATTTGATTAAAACATTATGCTAACCTTTTCGGTGCCAAACTCAAACCAATACAACCATGTATCTACAGGCTTCTCCTTTAAACTGGGACATTTTAGAGAGACTAAATAAAACCACAGGTAAAAAACTAGGAAACCAGAGTACCGGGAGAGACTCAGATAGAATGTCTAAAATCCACTCAGGTAGAGTTCTGGTCAGGAATAAATCCAGGGATTTGTTTAATTATGAGATGACAGCACTACCCATAAATGCCACTGTAATGCCTCTGTTAGGACAAATGCCTCATTATTTTTAAATCTGACATGCATCCTTGGCCTATCCCATATTTCAAGAAAATAATAATAATAATAATAATAATAATAATAATAATAATAATGCAACAGTTAAGAGACTTGCCAAAAAGTAGTCTTTTGTTTTGTATAAATGTAGTTTGGATTGAGAATGAGCCATGCTGTATTAGCATGCCAGTATTTTACTCCGGTGCCATGGTTTGGTTATCAGTTCAACATGGGCCAATAAAAATATGTGCTGCCTTTGGTTAATTTTATTTCCATTATCCAAGTTGTAAACTAAATGTCCATTCATGTCTGAGCTACCTTTTAGGTATTTAGCATTTTTCCAATATGGTGTAAACGTTTTACTGCTTTGCTTTGAGTAACAAAAAAGTAAAAAAGCATATTTATAAGAAAAGCACCATTTACAATGCCACAAATTTGAAAAAAGTATTTTGTTTAAATCTTCTTGCTTATATTAGTACAGATACAGTGGATACGGAAAGTATTCAAACCCCTTTAAATGTTTCATTGCAGCTATTTGCTAAATTAAAAAAAGTAAAAAAAATTTTTATTAATGTACACTCAGCATCCCACTTTGACAGAAAAAAATATATTTTTTGTAAATTTATTAAAAAAGAAAAACTGAAATATCACACGGTCATAAGCAGACCCTTTGCTGTTACACTCCTATTTAACTCACAAGATGTCAATTTCTTCTTATCCTTCTTGAGATGGTTCTACTCATTCACTGGAGTCCATCTGTGTTTAACTGAACTGATTGGACTTGATTAGGATAAGCACACACCTGTCTATATAAGACCTCACAGTGTATGTCAATGCTAACGAAAATCATGAGGTCGAATA
>JAVSBV010000010.1:6880855-6899451 GCA_033117975.1 Parotocinclus spilosoma | reverse complement strand
GCAATTCGTGTGATGTTGTTAATGTGCACGTCAAGGGAGAGATCTGAATCAAATGTAACACCTAAGTTCTTTACAGTGTTAGGACCCAAAGATGCGGGAGTGATGGAATCCCACGACGTATAATAATAATTGGGAACTAATATAGTAATAACTAAAAGGTGGAAAAAGCAGGCCAAAAGGCTCCCGAACACAAAAAGGAAGAAAAGGCACACTGTTGTGTTGCGTCCCGATGCACAAACTGATCGCGAAAGGCGCAGAAGCGGCAAAACGGGGCAGACATGCAGAGAGGACGATAAGGCGCTGATTTGGGACGTCTCACAAATCACAAGGCACGGAGGTAGTCTGAAACAGCAGAGGGCAAACGTGAGCTCGGGCGCACATGTAGCGCGAGCGCAAATAAATCGCGGAAGGCACCGAAGCGCCAGAACTCGGGCGCATGTATAGTGCGAGTAAGTGGGGCGCGTCTAAATCAGGGCGCGCAGCCGGCTGGAGTAAGACTCGATAGGTGCCGAGGGAAAGAGCGTGAGCTCAGGCGTGTGAGGAGCGCACAAGTACGGAACGGGAAACCCTCAAAGTGTCCCTAAAATACTAAGTACCTTGAGGGTTTCCCCCGTACGTGTCCATTGGACATATAAGCCCCGTGCGCGGGTGGAGTGGAGTGATGACCTGGCCACAAACAATGCTAGAGCCCACACTTAAGTAACGGGAAAAGCAGTTGTTCATCATCAGGTCACAAATTAAGCACAGGTTATAAACTGGCTCACCGACTGCTCTGTAACAGCAATCGGTGAGGACGGCAGAACACTCCGGGGCGAGAGGTAGGAACCCTCACAGTATGTACAGGCATTTTTCAACAGACTCATGCAAAACCACATGCTGCACACACTACAGAGGAATGACTGAGAGAGAAGGGGGTAAGTGGACTGGACTGGCCTGCCTGCGGTCCTGATCTGTTCCCAGTAATTGTGGAGAATTTTGAAATGAAAAAGGCGACAGCGACGACCCTGTGGTGTTGCACATTGCAGGAAGAATGGATCAAAACAACACCTCAAACAGTAAATTCAATTCAATTCAATTGTATTTATATAGCACTTTTTACAATGATGCATTGTCTCAAAGCAGCTTTGCAACATTACATTATCTAAAAATAAATAGCGTGGCATCCTCTGTACCAAATCTTTTTTTAAGTGTTGTGAAAAGGAATGGCAATATCACAATGTGGTAAATTCTTTACAGTCCCAACTTTTTTTGAAACGTGTTTCATGCCTGAAAAGTGGAAATGGATAATTAATAACAAATGAAACAAAGCTGACCAGACAAACCATGAAATATCTTAGGTTACTATCTGCAATGAAATAAATATCAATAAAAAGAGTATTAAAAAAAGTATTTTTAATATGCATGTTCCATTCTCTCCCAACTTTTCTAATTCAAGTTGTATTTATTTTTAGCTTAAAAGATGTATACTAATAGTACACTTGCGTGAACTCCATTCTTTAGGTAAGTTGACAAACAGGGCAAACAGACTAATCTATAGTCACAATTAACCTAAAGTACACAAGAATGACCCTTGTTTCTATGTTTCGTGGATTACAAGTGTCCTGTGGGCTGTAAGTTGACAACCCATGTCCTAACCAGAAAGAGCAGTGGGTTAAAATAGACACTAAGTGCATTCTACCTGCTACATGCTCTTCCCAAATGGTCCTGACAGTGCTTCACTCAGATGATTCCAGCTTTCTGTGCCATCAGTCCATTACTTGATATTGCAGCTAGTCCTCGGGACCTATAATCTTGTTACAGCTCTGGCATATAGGAGTGCATTAAATCTTTATTACCCCCTCTCTTTACATTTTTTTAAACCTTCTGGCTTTCGCATCTTTCCTCATAAGTGTGGATCTTCTGTGACATTCCTTATTGCTGGCTCGGCATATGGCACATTCTTGGTAGGGTGGAAGGCTGTAGATGTATGTGTGTATTAACTTATCATAAATTGTATTGCATTTTAACATACAATAATGAATGTAAATCTTTGTACACAACATGAAAATGTGTAGCTTGCACTCACTGAGCCATAAGTAATCTGAAAAGTGTATTCTTCAGTGCCTTTCATATGCTTGCAACATCAATCATATGCAATCAGTTACCAAAACAAAATGTTTGAATCTGATGTTACCACGAAAAAAAGGTACTTAAGCAGTGCACATGATAATTATCCAGAATTTCAAGAGCTGAACTATTTTGAAATATAGAAAATGCAATACAGGACTACAACAGGCATGGCTATACAAGGTACTGCAAATAATATATTCTATATATATTTACTCCATTCCTTTTTAGACCTGTAAGTGTCTTTGCCATTGAGTATTGATTTATATAAGTGTGCATATTTATTGAGAATTTGCAGCTAGAATTAAGGCTATAAGAATTATGTGCAGGTTATCAGTAGGTGCTCAACTGGTGCATGCTAGCCAACTACCATAACAACCTGATTATTTCATAATAATTTCAGAATTTACCCTCTTGCTGGGTTTGCATTATATACATGTGCGATTCGTTGATATCAAAACTGTAAAAACAACAGTGGAAAAAAATAAGCAGTTGCTATGTCACCATATTATTTGTATTGCAGTACATAGTAACGTCACACTTTTTAGACTAAGTGTAAATAGAAATACACATACAGATGACATTTACACTCAGTGTAGGCATCAACATTTTATTTTCAATACGTGTAAAAATCAATACCATGCTATTTACACTAACTACAGGTATAACTATACACTAACTATTGCCTGATTTACTAGGCAGGGTTAGACTGCTATTTTCAATTAGCACAAATAAACTGTTTTATAAACAGTAAAAAATGTTGTAGTACTGTATATAAATAAAGATTTACAAGCATGATGAAAAGTTTGGAATAGGAGCACATGACAACATTTTCTGTTTACATCATAAACTTGACTTAGCACAAACACTGAATTCTTTAAGCCAGACACAGGTAGGATCTACTCTGAGATATTTGCAGTGTACTTTCATCCGTCTTGTGTGAGGTGAATGGTGATTGTAGGGTGGAACGATCCAATACAGAATGTAAGTAGGTTAATTTGGAGTGGAAAATGTGAAGGGCTGTGCAGCTCGAGGGGATCTTCCATGTTGGCCTTAGTGTCTGACTACTTAATGAATCTAGGAACATGCTGATCCTTAAAGCTCACAGCAGAGTTTTACAATTTATTTTCAGGCACTACATAAAAAAAACACTAATATATTCTAGATTCGTACTTTCTAACTTATATGTATACAAACTACTGAATAGAGAAAGGCAACGTGATATTGAGTGGCTCCCAGTAATAGATCAGGTCGAATAAAAAAAAAAAAACTTTTTACAATTGGATTTTGAAATGCTTTGCTGTTTTTTAAAAAAACATGTCATACTAAAATATTTATGACTACTGTTGTGATTGCATTCACCAGATTGAGAAGATCATGACATTAATCGACGCTGGCATTGAATTCTCCAAGGAGCATAAGCCAGCACCCACAGGTAAATTTAAAGCTACATTTCACAGGGAGCATGCCTCCATCTCTCAATTAAATTGAACTGGAGTTTATAGAGCCTAGAATAATGTTTGTGGTTGAAATTCAGGCCATTTCTTCTCATTGCATTTGATTAGACAGCCTCACAGTTGTGCTAAAATGCATATGCTTATGCAGCTTATGAAGGAAAATACGCAAGAGTAATAATGTTAATATCTTATTTATGAGAGACTCTATCCAGTACATGGTTGAAAATATACAGTATTTATTATATTCTCCACAGAGCACACATTGGCCTGTTTTCTGCCACTTGGCCCAGTATTAAGATGCTTTGACAATGACATTCACTGATAGCTGCACCCTAACAGACTTAATTCCTTGCAATACTGCTCATCCTTGAAGTCTTGCTAGGTTTAACTTGCTTTTCTTTTTTACTGTATCAAAGTGATGGCCAGAAAATGAGCACTGTATATTCTTTTATATTCTGTTTTTGGTTTTCTATATCTGAGCATGGCACTACAATTTGTACTTTCTTGGCAAGGAGAATCTCGCAGTAATCTAATATGTTAGAGTTTTTTCATTTATTCTTAAATATAATTCCTTGTAGATTCTTTCATAGCTCAGTGTGACCTTAATTTCCAAGTTATGAGTAAACTGTGAAAAGTAAAACTTTCAACTTCCAGTTATTCCCAGTTATTTTATGGTTTACAATTATATGAACCAAACACCATGCTTATGAGGTTGTAAGTAATGCTTGGATCCAGTTACAGAACAAGTGCCTATCCTCCTCTTCCCTGTTGTGTTTCCATAATGCTCTTTGTGTATGAATGCATTGGTGTGCAACAGTGGAATTGAATATTTTACCATGAATTTAAGGTTGTCTGCAGAAAACCGGAAGAATAAACACTGCTAATATTCGTATGATTTAATGCAAGTTCACAATACAATATTTCTGTGCTTGGTAGGCTAAAGGTTAGACATTTTTACTACAAAGGTGGACTTAAAGCATCCTGTAGCTTTGCTTTTGTATAAGAATGTGACATCTGGATGTGGTGCATTTTGCTGACTTAACATTTAACATGCAGCCCCAGCCCCCAAAGGTAAAGAGCCACGTTGTTAAACATAATTCCTATGATGATGTACCATGGTTTATGGCTTGGCTGAGATTTAATTTTTCATAGAGACGGTGCACAAGCTTTGGAAGCATTTAAGCGTGAAAAGGAGGAGGGGGGGCGCAGAGAAGAAGGACCTCGACATTTTTCAGCTCCTAGCTGATCCTGGCATGCTGGTTTGTGATTTGGGTTTGTCTCAGACTTGATTCTGCCTCTGACTATGTCCTTTCTGCACCAGCAAGATCAGAGTGCCTGTGTGCAATTTTAATCAGCATGGTGAACGGGAAGGAGAAATGGGGGGCAAGAAGAGAAATAAAAAGAGTGGCTGGGAATTGATTGTGAAAAAGCGAGTGAAATAGTGAGCGAGAGGATGAGTGTGTGAGAACCAGAGAGAAAGTAAAGGGAGGGGGATGAGTGAGGAGCAGAACGTGTATACGCTGTGCAGAGGCGTGCAGCATCAGCCAGCATATGGCAGTCCTGCAGTGCTTGGAGACAAGACAGTGTCAATGAGAGAGCAGGAGTGAGGGAGAGGAAAGAAAGGGTTTGGTTTAAAAAAAGAGGGAAAAGGGAAATGGGTACAGCAAGACTGCATGAATGGGATTAGGATGAGAACATTTTTACAGCACAGGATTGATGACTGCAGCCGAGGAGGAACAGAGCTGCCGGTGGGTGTCAGCAGGAGAAGGAGTGTGTCATCTGGATGTTTCGCTTGGTGAGCGGCAATTGCAGCTGTCATTGGGACTGAACACCACCTGAATTGGGGATGCAGCAAAACCTGGTTCCAAGAGCAGGACCCTCAGCTGCTACAGGCAAGGAGAGAGCTCAGGGGAAAAGAACGAATCACCTGCAAGATTCTGTAATGGGTTTTTTTATTCATTATTTGAGCCTGCCTACGTTCTGCTGGATCATGGTTTGTCTCTACCTGCTTTGATGATGCGCTCCGCTCTGGCATGCTAGACCAACGAAGTGCGTATAAGCCAAGAAGGACCAGTAGCTTTTGGATAGCAGTGAGCAGAAAGCAGTCGTCATCGGGGGCTGGTGGATTTGGCAGTGGCCATATATGCAGGTTTCTGATGGATTTCTACTGGTTTGAGGAAATATGAACTGATGGTAGGGTAACAGGGAAGTGTGGACTTGGTAAATGTGGCATGGATTTTGATCACAAAGATGAGCAGTCATGATACAAATCCTCTAAGCAGTAGTCATCAGAGCTGTAAGTAGGAGCCATTGTAGCTCAATTGCAACATTACCTAGTGAGTTCTACAGCATTTAGTGAGGCTGACGGTGTGTAATCATCACCAGTATGTAAGGAATTGCATAAAGAAATAGTTATGTACATTTTGAGAACCAGTTAAAGTTAGTTGAGCTTTGTAACGTTAAGGGACGTCTACCTGTAAATAAAAAACCCTGCGTTTTGGGGAGATTGCTCTTTCTTGGTAGCTCATTGTGAATGCAAAGATCCTGCTGCAAAGTTCCCTGGGCACTTTCTGATCTTCCAGTCACTAAGTTTAAGTTCAATTTCAAATCAAATTAAATCAAAGTCAGTTAATTGTGCATCTATTACCTACTTAGCTTTTGTTCCCTGTTAAAGGATAATGCCAAATTGTTCTTTTTGACTGGACTTGCTTCCTTGAAACCACTCTTCACAAGGATCTCTACCTCCACCTTGCATTCGACAGTAAGGGCTCCTTTTCATCTTTGTGTTTGGTGGGCCCCATAGCGTTGGTGGCCCCTCACCCAAACCTGGACCGTGCCGTGCTGCTGCTGCTGTCCCTGGCTCTGCTGGCCGAAGATGATGTGGCAGTGCCACGTCTCGGCCTCTGAGTGCCGCTGCTACCGGCTGAATGGCTTTTCACTGCTCAAACGCCTCCCTCTCTCATCAGATGTTGCAGGAAGCCGGGTGCTGGAGCAGTCAGTAGGGGAGTGGCTGGAGCACGTGGGCTTTCCTCAATATGAGAGCAAGCTGCTGCTCAATGGGTTTGATGACCTGCGCTTTATGGTGAGTGTTCTTTTTCAGACCCCCTGCTGCTTTCAGACTCTACTTGGCAAATGAGAATGCCACTGCAGTGTATTCCATTGTGCTATATATCTTTGAACACATTTATGTTTGTGTCCAGTTACATTTTTCTTTGATGCCATGGCAGTTTAGTGATTTGTTTAGAACATATTTAATAAAAAATGAACTATTTATATGTGCAGGGTAGTAATGTAATGGAAGATGAAGACCTTAGACAAATTGGCATCACGGACCCAGGCCATCGAAAGAAAATTCTTCATGCAGCAAAGAGCCTTCCAAAGGTACCACTTATATAAAACACCTGGGGCGTGTCATTTATACAGTAATACTTGGTTTCACTTTCACTTTTAGATAAGGATTCCACCACTGTCTTAAGATCTTAAGGGCTCCTGTCACTTTTAGTCCACATTCAATCTGAGTGGGCGCAAAAAGCTTATATGTGCCTATTTCTGTGCTTAAATATACGTTGTTCTGGGGATTAAGATCTGGTGACTTTTGACAGGTGTCGACAGGCCAAAAACGTATGTTCTTGTTTAGTGCTGCATTCACCCAGGTGTGCAACCTTTAGATATTGAGTAATAGGGTTCTGCTCCTGGAGGATGAGATAGCGTTTTGTCAGGGAAGCTCATAGTCACATCGAGGGTACCACACAGACTAGAAAAATAAGCTCTAGAATTAAAAGATGTTGGTATAATTGCAAAATACATATATTTAAGATGTAATTCCTGATCTTAAATGCTTGCTGGTCTTCGGCTCTATCTACAGGTAAAAGCTCTGGGCTGTGATGGCAGTACCTCACTGTCCTCCTGGCTGAACAACCTAGGCCTTGGAGAGTACCTTCACAACTTTTTATCCTGTGGATATCGCACTCTGGAATGTGTGAAGAACCTATGGGAACTAGAGATTGTTAATGTAATGTTGGTTTATTATTATTTCTAAATACTGTACAGGTTCTACAGATCTTTTGACTTGGTTTATACTTGCACAGTTTGCACATTTGTAACTGATTTGTAGTCTGAATACTGAATAAATACTAATTGTTGTGGCTTGATGTAGAACATTCTGCTTTGTGTAGGTGTTAAAAATTGGTCTGCTTGGCCACAGAAAGAGAATCATTGCCTCAATAGCAGAGCGGCCATATGAAGAGGCATCTTCAAAGTCAAATCGTTTATCCCAGCTAAAGGTGACATTTTATATTGAAGACCATAAAATATGTATTATGTATATTATAACCAATATACCACTTAATGTGTATGCAGTTCTTGTCATATATGGTTGGTCTAATCTGGTCTAATCATATATGGTTGATTATATGTAGATTCAGGACCTCTTGTCTCAGAGCCCAGCGCCTCTTGGTTACATGGATCCATATACAAGTCGGTCCATGGACACGCTACTGCCGCTGGGGGATCAAGGGAGGAGAGGAAGAGCGCTGGAACAAGACTGCAATGCCTCGCTTCGTTCCCACAGTGAAAGACCACACTCACACGTGAGTCTTCTGTCTACTGTGTTTTGATGTTGTATAAAAAAAGGTTAAGCACATTTACTATTTTTATGTTATGTATAGTACATCAATAAGTATAAGTACATCAATATGAGTGGACTGATATAAATCTGTAAAATTCACAACTCATCCCCTGAGGTTTATTACTTTATTAAAATCATGATGAAATCCACCCATCTATATATATATCTATCTGCCTATCTGTCAGTCTGTTTGTCTATCCATTTACCCATCCATCCATCCGTCCGTCCATCCATCCATCCGTCTATCCGTCCATCTATCCATCCATCTATCTATCTATCATGAGCAAGTAAACAATTTAGAAAGTTGTGCATATATATTGAAAAAGAAAGACTAACATTATGCATGGGCATAAGTATTCAGAATTTTGGCTGTCACGCTTCAAATTTAGCTCTGAGGATTTCCCATTTCTCTAGATCATCTTTGAGATGTTTGAGAGGTAAGCAATATGCCAATTGTCACTCTGGCCGAGCTTAAAAGATCCTGTGTGCAGATGGCAGAAAAGCCACCTAAAGGACTCTCAGACTATAAGAAATAATATTTTTGTCTGAATAAACCAATTTTGACTTGGAAACCAGGCACTGCTCCTCACCTGCCCAATACCATCCCTTTAGTGAAGCATAGTGGTGGCAACACCATGCTGTGGGGGTGCTTTTCAGAATCTGGGACATGATGCCTGGTCAGGGTTGAGGGAAAAGCGGAATGGACCAAAGCACTGAGACATTCTTAATGAAAACCTGACCCAGAGCACTCAGGACTACAGAATGGGACAAAAGTTCACCTTCCAACAAGACAATGGCCTTAATAACATAACCAAGACAACAGAGGAGTGGCTTAGGGACAACTCCCAATTAACCCAATCGAACATCTCTGGAGAGACCTGAAAATGGCTGCCAACTGACAGTCCCCATCCAACCTGACAGAGCTTGAGAGGATCAACAGAGAAGAATCGCACAAAATCCCCAAATCCAGGCTGGCAACCTTGTGACATTATACCCATTAAGACTGGAAGCTGTAATCACTGCCAAAGTGCTTCAACTAAGTACTGAGTAAAGGGTCTGAATACTTATGTAAAATGCAGTATTTTAGTTTTTCCTTTTCATAAATTTGGAAACATTTCTAAAAATCTGTTTTCACTTTGTCATTATGGGGTAATTAGTGCTGAATAATAGTGAAAGGCCACAACAAACTTTCCAAATGCATTGTATGTGGATATTAACAAATGTCTGCCACATAGCAGTAATGCCAGATAAACAGTAATGATTTCTATGTTGACTGAGCCTTTATACTGCTTGGTCTCTTTACTATTCTCATATGTTTGTGAAGGATCGACATGCAGATCGTCAAAAGGAATCCCGGCTAAGCTTGAGGCCCCCGAGTCACTCTACTACATATACCACTGTCTCTACTTGGCACCACCACCCCGAGAAGCTCATCACTGAAGCCTGTTGCTATGAAGCACGTGTAAGTAACTTTTGTGTAACTTTATTTTATAGGTGCACATTTTATGTACACACCTTTTCACTGTTTGTCAATCACGTAAAATGTAAACATTATAGGAAAACTGCTGACCAGTTAATTGTAGTATTGCATTAGCACAGTCAAATTGTATTTAGTGTTGCTGGTATAAGACTTTCAACAGGATATAATTGCAATAAAATAACCCTTTGGATTTACCTTCATTTACTTATGACATGTGGCCTGAGTTTTATCCAGACAATAACAGCCAACCACAATCTACGTAAATGTATAACACACAATAATCGTCCTACATAACAAATGTTTTTACTACACCCACTAATTAATCATTTATAGTAAATCATTTGCAGTATAGGTTACCAAAATTATATGAACCTCTCAGTTAACGTCTCCTAAAGTGTGCTAAAATGTCTTGCAATGTTAAAACACAAATAAGTTTACTGCTGACGCTGGTTGATAATCTTGATATTTAACACTTAGTTTTGGTCCATCTAGTATCTTGGCTCTGTGATCATTAGAGACCTCCGTGGTATTGAGTCTACACAGGATGCCTGTGCCAGAATAAGGGTAAATATGACTGCTTTAAAATATTTCCGGCTTTTCTCGTGTTTGAAATAAACCTTATATTAAAAGTGTACGTGAAAGTTTACATTCCTGGAAAACCCTTGCTCTGTGTGGGTGAGCAGTAACCTGCTGAAAAAGGCCAGTTGGAATTCCCGCCATGAGAATCGACACGTGGTTGCAGGATGCCCTGCACATATCGCTGAGTTGTTAGTGTCCCTCGCACTCACCAAGCACTCACAGCAGATCTCAACCAAAGCCTGGCAAAGGCAAATCCAAAGGCGATGCATTTCCAGTCTTTAGCAGTCCAGGTTTCTTGTTCATGACACCACTGTCATGGTCTGGGCAGAGACAGGGGTGTGAAGTAAAGGTGCCACTTGTGTCTGGATGGAGGACAATGAAACTGTGGGAGCTGCTCGTGCTTGTTGGTGGTTCAAACAATCCTCTCTAATAGTGTGTCTGGGCTGACCAGAGCCTGTTTGCCATGTGTGCTTGCAATCATGGTATCATTGTTCTCAACACCTCCTAACAGCCAAGTTAGAAAGGCCTAAATGGCAGGCAATTCATTGAAACGATTAAACCAAAATATAAAAGCCCGAGGTGAAATATAAAACAAGCCTCACTGGCTGCACACAAGTTCACTTGAAGAAACACAAATTTCTAGAACAGGCAAAACAAAGTGACCTTTTAGAAGTGTAACAGGTAGGACAAGCCAGAATAGCACTTGTAGAGTTATGTCTCTGTGTGCAACAGACACTATAACATAGTGCCTATATATGGACGTAGTAAATGCAAAGTAAATTAATACTGAAACAAAAATAATATACATATATATACACACATTGACCAAAATCCACTCCATAGTAATCAACAGTCTGTCACAACTGACTCTTCATTGGCCAGATGTGACTCTTCATTGGCCAGCCCAGTCATCAGATTTGTCAATCGAGTATTTATGGGACCAGTAAGGAAGCCAGCTTCAGCAAACTATGAGTGTGGAATATCTACAGGACCATCTGTGGACAAATGTCAGTGTCATGGAGGCATGTCTTGCATTCAACAATCTCTCACCAAGAGGTACACTACCCAAATGCCTCTTTTAGATATTTTTTTTATAAAACAGGGGTGGAAGAACTTTTATGCCTACTTGTGGCAAGACCACATGCCTAATCAGACATAACTGTACAGTTTTGCACAGCATTGCAGCAATCCAACATCTGTCTGGGTGCTCTATATTTTTGTCAACGATTGCAATATTTATGACAGAAAAAACTAAAGTTCTTAAGAGAAATTTGACCAGCTCTCTAAAAAGAGAGACTTTAATTTGCTACTATAATTTGTTATAAAATGACCTTAGTCATTTAAGTAAGCAGACATTGATAGCATGGTAACTGAACAGCGCTTACTAGTGTAGGCTTCCCACAGTTCAACGTCTTAAACACCTGCTAACTATTTGTTTAGTGAATTCAAATAGTAATTACACTAACAACCCTGTTCTATTTTCTGCTTCTCAATGCTTATTAGAAGTCAAAGGACCACCGAAAAGGCCCTCTCATAGTCCTGTCCATTACCTATAGAGGAGTCAAGTTTATAGATGCATCCTCAAAGGTGAGTAAACCAGTGACATTTGTTCATGGACTGAATTCACCATTAGTGACATTGTACAGTTTATTCTTTAACTCTTGCTATATTATTTTAATATATGCTTACACTGGCCCCTGTAGGCTATAGTGGCAGAGCATGAGATCCAGAACATCTCCTGTGCAGCTCAAGACCCTGATGAACTTCGGACTTTTGCCTACATTACGAAAGATCTCAAGTCTGGGCACCACTTCTGCCATGTCTTCACTACAGTGGAAGTGGTGAGAGTTGCATTGGATTCTGAATAAAATTGACTTTCTGGCAGTTTAAATATACTGGTATATTACATACAATAAAACAATAGGCACAAGGTCTTCATGTATGTGTATAAAACGTACCACAGGTGCGTAAATAGCACTCCCCAATTGTTTTATTTCAATTAACAAATACCTGTTTCACATGCAGTTTTGCTCACTGAATCCAAAGCTGAGTTCTAGCATGTTCGCATATCATTAGTTACAGTGCATGCTGTATTTTCTAGTACTCTACAGCAAACAAAACAAAAGTAACACAACGTTTAACAAACACAGCTATTCTCATTGTTTGCAGTGTGCGATAGCTTATTTTAAAAGGCACAGTCCTAGATGACAGCGGCCCCGCCTTTCCCACAATCCTAACTGGATGCAAGCGAATAAAAAAAAGAATGACTGAATGAAAAAAGTCCTACATAAATGAGTCACTGGACATGTTAAGAAAGGTGCCCACTCTTAAGTTGCAGTTCCCTGTCAGTTACAGGCTATAACCCGATAATAATAATAATCTTAAATAAGTTTATCATAGTTGATTTCTACAGTTATCTGATTATTTTAATGGTCATGTATACAGCATACTCTGCATGATCTGGAAAACAAATTACCGATAAGAAATCCGATAAAGAGAGATTATACAGTAGTTCAGTAATCAGATATCTGATTTAGTGCATGTATATCAGGTACCCAATTTCAGCTGACTCACTCAATTTTCCCATGCGTGCACAACGGCTAGCAGAAAAAACATGGTGGGTAAGTTCTCTTATCCTTAGAGATTTCAATTCTTTAACCTGGTATTAAATACAACACCCGCTAAAAGGCTGCAAACACTTTGGGGAGACTCTGAAACTCAGAACATACTGTAGTTGAGAAAATTATGCATTTGATTATTTATTATTAAAGTTTTTAAGGTTTATGTCATTTCTTTGGGATTATTGGCTGGTTAAAAAATAGATATCTGATTACTGCCTGAGTCAAGTAAAGGTTCCCATTATCTGATTCCTTAATTGCATGTATACTCATTGGTCGGATTACTGCCAAAATTTTCTGCTATTATTGGATTATTAAGTGCATGCATGTAAATGCACTCAGTGTTTAAATGTTTACATCTGGTGTCTTTTACAGTGTTTTAAAAAAGGAAAAATATGTGCTTGGGTCTAATTGTTCTGATAACCCATCCACCATTATAATGCCAAGAAATAATCAAAAATTAATTGGTTTATATCAGTGGTGGGTAGAGGCCTAATTTATCATTTGCTATGAGGCAAGAATCACACAGTGTACCAGAGCCTTCAAAAAACATGACACCAAGTGACAATTGGTCCTGAGCATCACAACTGAGGGATCCCTGGTTCAATTCTGACACCTGTGGTGTTTACCCTGTGTTCCCCATTTTCATCTCACATATGCATGCACGTTAGGTTAATTGGTTACTCTAAAATACTCTTAGTGTATTGTAAACTAAAATGAGTGATTGCAAACTACAATCTCCTAAACCTGTTCTCTGCTTGCATGTTTTAATGTGAACATTTTTATCACATGTATATAATTAAAGGAAATGGCATGGATAAGTAGTCTTACTACTTCATCTGTTTTTAGCATTTTTAATCAATGAATATTTAAATTAATGTTTAATGTCATGATTTCTGGCATGTTAGGTAGACTTGTCAGTTCAGTCACCGTACAAAGGGAGGATGTGGATATGTTCAAGAGCTACATGTACCTGGTGGTATAACTGAACAATAAACTGGACTGGGCTGATAACATCAAATCACTCTATAGGAAGCACCAGGGTAGGCTTTACTTTTTAAAGGGGCTTAGGTCTTTCAGTGTGTGCAGCAGACATTTGGATTTTCTATCAATGTATTGTGGCCAGTGAACCATTGTAGTCAATGCTACAGCACAACCAGTCACTGCTAGGGAAGCAAAGTGCCACAATAGAGTGGCGAGGAAGGCCAGTGTTACCACAGGACTAAACCTGAGATCACTGGTAACAGTCACAGAAAGGATAATGGCAACATTCTTGGGTGGCATTCTGAAGAAATTTGCCCATCCCCTCCATGGTGTTATAGCCAAGAGCTTTTTAGCGATGCAAAAAACTACAACAGAAGATCTTTTCTGTCCACTGCTTTCAGACTCTGCATTGCCCCTCCCCCTTGCCCCTACGCACTATAATTCATATAAAACTTATTATCAGAATGTACAATATGGCAGAAATCACTTTTAAACAGAATAATTAAACAAAAATGACAAGCATCTTGCATATGTGAACATACTTTATGTAACAAATGTAAACTCTGTCCTCACAAGATATTCAGAAAGCAAGTGAAAAGACAAAGAAAGTTGTTCGATTATGCAAATGAGATGCAAACTCTATTATTGTGATTGAGTAGTAAGTGATATATTCATGTGGATGAACAGAAGCATGTTAAGCTGGACGAGAGTACCCCACATTGACTGTTCAGTAGGGTGTATGGTCACCCAAAACTCCCAAAACACACTGACAGCAATGAAGCATGGATCAGATCAGCTTGTGGGATCCTCTTCATATTCATTTGAAAATGTCCTCAAATGTTTGTGAGCAGTGTAATTAACAGCCATCTTTCCTAATATAGACACAAACCTATGAGATCATCCTGACTCTGGGACAGGCATTTGAAGTGGCCTATCAGATGGCTCTTAAATCACAGAAGGCCAGGCGTCACAGTACATACAGTGGGTTGACCTCAGAGATGATTGAAGCAAAGAGCAGCAGGCCAATCTCGTCTCGCAACAGTATGCGCCAATCAATGGTAAGTAACAATCGAAATCTCACACATACATGCAGTATTATATACAGTGGTGTTTTAAAGTTTGAGAGTTTTATATATTTTTGCATAAATATGACCAAAAACATAATCAGATTTTAAACAAAAGTTTACTCCTTAAACAAAAGAGACAAATATACACTTCTCAAAACAGGAACACTTTTTAATCAGAGTATAGCATCAACTATGTTCAACTTATGGGATACTGATTTGGTCAGTTAAGCAGCAGGGGGTGTTGTTAATCAGTTTGATCTGTTTTGGTGTTGATGAAATTAACAAAATGTGCACTAGAGAAGCAACAATTTATACGACCCCCACAACAGGAATGGTTTAATAGGTGGTGGCCTTTGTCCCACCCTGTCTTTTCTGGCTGATTTTTCATTAGATTTGTAGTTGACTGTGGTCAGCATCTCTACTAGTACCATGGTGTGGTACCTGGACCCTACAGAGGTTGCACAGGTAGTCCAACTCCTGCAGGATTGGCATCAATAAGTGCCATTTCCAGAAAGTTTGCTATATCATCCATCAAAGTCTTAAGAGTATAGAGGAGATTCCAGGAGACATGCAGCTACTCTAGGAGAGGATGACAAGGCCGTAGGAGGTCATTTACATTTACATTAACATTACTTTACACCTCAGCAGTCATTGGTATCTGCAGGGAGGAACAAGATGAGCAGTGCCACAGCCCTACAAATAATCTCCAGCAGGCCACTGGTGTGTTTGACCAAACAATCAGAAAGATGCTGTGGAGAGCGTTATGCTGCCTGCAACATAATTCAGCATGACCTTTTTGGTGGATGGTCAGTGCTTGTAGATAACAATATTGTACATGGCTAGGCTGCAAAGCCATGCTCCAGATGTCACTTTACAGTCTGATAAAATTACATGGATAAGCCAGAAACTAATTGGAAAATGTTTTGTGGGCAGGTGAGCCCAAGACAATGTGTTTTAGATGAGAGCATTATATCTGAAGAAAGGACAAAAATTCTGGCATAAGAACCCTATTTTATCTATGAACCATGGTGGTGGTAGCATGATGGTTTGTCCCATAGTTGAAGCTATTTTGCATATGAACTAAAAGACCTCCAAACTGATGTGCAGGGCTGATCAACTGTTAAACATTTTGTTAAAGTTATTGCTGCACAAGGGCGTCACTCCAGATATTGAAGGTATCACACACTTTTGCTAAACATACAAATGTAATATTGGATAATTTTCTTCAATAAATAAATGACCAATGATGAAAATTTGTTTCTTTTCTTTAAGTTGGTTCTCAGTATTTATATTTATATAAATTTATAGGAATTGTGTGGAAATATGAAGTTGTTAAACCTCTATAGACTATATATACAGGTCTATTATATAAAAATTAATGCATACTTAGAATCAGTGTAAGAATATAATTCCATATGTTACTTTTACAAAAATCGAAAGCTCATGCTTGCTACTTCAGTGTTCCAAATGAAAAGAAAAACCAACGAATACCCACTAAGTCATATTTTATCTACCTTACCTCTCATACCTTACAATGACCATAGAAGTTATGTTTGTTTATTATTCTTAAGAGATTCGTAAAGACATCACATATATGCATTGACCTTTAAGATTTTCAGCAAAAGAAAAGTTCTCCAGCAGATAAAAAAACAAGCCAAAATATTGTTTGTCAAACCACTTTTGAACACATTGTTTTTGTCCATAAGCCAAAGACAAAAATTTGTTGAAAGAGCTATGAGTAAGATTTTATAGCATTGCTTCTGTTGGTTGTCCTCTAGTCAATGTCACCACTTCAAAACATGACAGAAAGAGGAGCTGCTCTATTTATAAAGGTATTGCCTTATTTTTTTCACATCTACAACATCAATTCTGTGTTGATATATATATATATATGAGGAAAATAAGCTTAGGTTAAGTTTTCCTACAAAGAACTGAGACATTTGTCATTTTTATTGTAGGTAACTGTGAGAGACAGAATAGAAAAAAAGGCTAGAAAATCACACTGTATGATTTTTTTTTTTATTAAATAATTTGCATTTTATTGCATTAAATAAGTAAAATCATTTACCAACCAGCAAGAATTCTGCACTCATTACCTGTATTAATTACACTCGTAATAATTGATGTATTAATTGCATTCGTTAACTGTATAAAAGACAACTGTCAACACACAATCGATCACACCTCAACCATTACACCATGCCCAAGGCCAAAGAGCTGTTTAAGGACACCAGGGGCAACATTGTAGACCTGCACAAGGCTGGGATGGGCTACATGACAATAGGCAAGCAGCTTGCTGATAAGGTACCAACTGTTGGTGCAACCATCAGACAATGGAAGAAACACAAGGTGACTGTCAAACTTCCACGGTCTGGGGCTCCATGCAAGATCTCTTCTCATGGGCTAAGGATGTTTCTGAGAAATATTAGGGATCAGCCTAGAACTACACGGGAGGACCTGGTCAATGACCTGAAGAGAGCTGGGACCACAGTCTCAAAGATGACTGTTAGTAACGCAGTACACCGTCATGGATTAAATTAGATTCTGTCTCTCATAGTTGCAGTGTACCTATGATAAAAAAAAATACCACAGTAGCAAAATGTGTGTTGCATTTTGGATGGTCAGAAATGCAAAAAAGACTGATGCCTCACAACTCAAGTAAATACTTTTCAACAATAATACATTTTATTGACAATATAACCTAAGTGTGTTCACAGCATAACTGTTTTTGCTCATGGTTGGTAAAAGTGAATCTCTGTAAAAGTGTAGTCAGTTTTGCATTAGTTCTTGTTGTAAAAGCAAGCATTTGACAACACAGTTTTAAACCCACTGTACACAAAACTGTAAACTTAAGCAAAAATGCATGATAGGAAGTGCTTTACCATGAGTAATTGATACAGGTGTGGTGTGGCTGAAGGTCAGCTCACCAGTGCGAATATCTCACATTAAAGCACTACCTCGAGTGTATTGTTATTATTATACCACAGTTCCGTTATTGCTGTTTATTCTTAGATTAAGAAGACTGAAAAAACGATTTGTTTTATCAACATTCGCGAGATAAAATAGATCCATTTTATCAAGCACCCTGCTGCTTAGACTTTCAGTCATAACAGTCGAAAACAGAATTACCCATTAACTGTTTTTCTACAGGCAATAAGAACAAATACATAAATGGTTTATTTGAAAATAATTTGGTAGTTTTTTATTCATTATAAAGGAAGTTTTATATACATTCAGCAAAGTCAGGTTTATAATGCAGGCTGTAACAAAGTCACTTTTACCAACTGAAGCAAATCTGAGTGATAGCCCGGTGTTATAGCGAAAGTCTAAGATCTATAACACATTCCTCATCTTTTTTTATTGTCTTATCTGCTCATCGTAGTCAGGGTCGCTGAAGAGCTGGTGTTACAGGGCAGGTGTAATCCTAGACATTCACACACTGAGGGTACTTTGGATTAATTAACCTAACAAGCATGTCTTTACTTGATACTGGAGAAAACCCACCCAAGCACAGGAACATGCAGACTCCACCCAAGTGGTTGGGAGTGATCCCTGGATTTTGGAGCTGTAAGGTGGCAATGATAACCACTGCACTGTCAAGATAAAGTCATTAACGGTAAAATGATTAATTATAAATGGAAAGGGAGAGTTTCAGAGCATCAGCAGCTTTGCTGGGTT
>JAVSBV010000010.1:6863247-6875683 GCA_033117975.1 Parotocinclus spilosoma | reverse complement strand
AATTTCTTTGTGAGTGATGAAGTCGATCCAGTTTATTTTTGGTGATGGTAGTAAAACTTATCTTCCGTTTCGTTGCTTTTCAGTCGAGCTGTGAATCCATTAAAAGCCTGAAACGTTTGATTTCAAGTATATTGTTAACGTTTCGCTTTTCCTGCACTTCCAAATCATTAAGATGACCTTTGGCTCAGGTTGGTCGATAGCTTCAGATTCCAAATTTAAATCGTTTGCAAAACCAATAGATTTTATGAACTACTTATAGCTTTCATTTCGGCAGTGTTTTACTTGTGTAATCATAGCCATAACAGCATTGCTAGATTACATGTGTACGTTGCACAGTAATACTTTAAGTCTATATTACATTGTGCGGTCAGAACTAACTGTGGTATAATGTTTGTTTAAATACAGTGATAGAGCACCTCTATATATATAAAAAAGAACTGCAATAAAAACAAGATAAAATATTATGATTCTATTGTTTTACAGTAATTTATTTTACTTTAGTATATAAAATGTAAACATTTTCACTTCTATTAGCATTGCTGCAGGATTTTCACATGTAATGCCATTGACTTAATATTGTTCTTTGTAGATACAGTCATATAGTGACAAGTAGGATATCAGCTCATACAGTTACAAAACTAGCAACTCATATGGCTCTACAAGCCAGCTGCAGGAAACAGCATTTCTCAAGGACCTAAACTTCAAGGTTCAATGGTGCAGTTTCATGGGCTTGTGATAGACTGGCATCCCATTCTGGACCCTGAACAGGATTAGTGTGGTAACAAAAGGAAATAAATTGGGGGTTGTCCAAAGAGTTTTTTTATTGCTGAAAAAATACCCCTAATGAAACTGGCTTCTAACCTTGTGTCTTCTGCTCTAATATTTCTCACTCCTCCTTCCCAGAGTGCACCTGTGCCTGAATGTCCCTGCTGCTACTGTCACACTTGTTCTGGCCACCGACACTCCTACCTCCCACTGCCCTCTGTCAGCCCTGGAGTTCAGGTTCTTTTAAACTTCTTTTAATCATTCTTTCTATGTATATATATTCCTGGCCTCCCCTCTTATCCTCTCATTTCTTATAATGGACATTTTTCTGCTTTGAACTAATTTTCCTCTTCACCTTTCATTCCTTGACTTTTCTCTGCTTTATCCCTTTACATTTTTTGGTTGTCAGCCATTGGCTTTAAAACTCAAATGTGGGTCAGTCACTTTAAAATAGTGCTGCAGCATTTGCTCCGTAGGGAACTGGTAGTGAAGGTCAATCAGCTCATTTGCATTTTAAGGATGGGTGCAGATTTTCATGTGTCTGATTTTAGCCTAAGTGCATAGTCTTTTATCTCCTGACCAGTGTAATTCAAAGCTTTGAATACTCACATGATAAACAATTTCCCATAGATTAGGGTTAGGATTAGGGTTTATAGAGAATTGGCTTCCAAATCTTTAAGATATCAAAATCAGCTGTGGTGAGATTTTGAAATTCGTCCTCCACAAAAGGACAAAATTGATACTTACTTGTCTCCAATCTTGTCTGTTATGAACAGACACAGTGAATACACAACCCTGAAAAAATAAATAATATAAAACTACAGAAATAGATCATGCAGTGTAAGTATTTGATAAATTAAGTATGTGATTTTTCCACTTTTTGTAAACTTAGGATCTAAGAATTTCACTTAAACAAGATAAAATGGGACTGTGGTAGCCTAGCGGTTAACGCACTGGACTCTGGACCTGAAGGTCCATGGTTCAAATCCCACCTCTGCCAAGCTACCACAGTTGAGTCCTTAAGCAGGGCCCTTAACCCACCATTGCTAGAATTGTAAGACTATCAGTTGTAAGTCGCTCTGGATAAAAAAACATCTGCTAAATAATGTAATGTAATGTACATTTATAGATAAACCTACCTGTGCTTTACAGTTTTTAATTGGCAGAGTAACCATACTTTTGATGGATTGCATCAATAAATACTAATACAAAATAAATGCATCATGTTAAAACATTAATATCAATAATATGTTATATATGGTCATTATACCATTGGTAAAGTAACCAATATAATGGTATAACATAAAGGTGCCCTAAGACTTTTGCACAGTACTGCATGTAGGTATACTAAATGTGTTCTACCTCACTAGAAGCTCCTGTGTCTTGGTGTTTCTCGGGTCATGTGCTAGGTCTATGGTCACGTGACACAGATTGGGATGACGGCAAATTTATTTGAATATAATATTGTTATATAATATAATATTGCTTAGAAGCAAACGTTGTTTGCAGGCGATTTTGAATTCTATTGAAATGTATTTTACAGCAGCAAAAAATAGAAATCAGTTCAGCAAAGGCGCATGTAATCTAGTGCCAGGTTGAGGCACTGATGTAGCAGCTTTGATTGTTGACTGTGATTTTTCCTGCACCAAGGCCATTCTGTGGCATGTGAGGTGGCTGAGCGTTTGCAGTCTCACCCCCCTCCTCCCTCCCTGGCAGATGGAGCATGTTGAACAGGAGACAGATGTCCAGTCCATGGGAAGCAGCAGCTGGCTCTTTGACCCACGTGACTCCTCCAGGGTGACCAGCAATGCCAAGTACGAGACCACCATATTCTGACGTGGGGACACCAGCCCTAACCAGCTGCTCCCTTAAACCTCTTGCCGCCCCCCTGAGAAAACTGTAGTGCCCTGTGCCTTCTCACTGTGATTTGTAGCATCCCTCAGGGCAAGATCTGCTCCCTGCAAACCCCTTTGCTCCCTGCCCCCTCTCCCACCACCACCCTACTTTGACTTCTTATCTGGATTACCTGGACGCTGCCCTGCAGAAGTCCACCTTAAATGCCGCTGTCTCGAGCTGATGGTCTGTGCAATCCTTACTACTCTGGGTTGTTTTTGGTATCACAATGCTGAATGTTTGCAGTCCAATCTCATGTCACCAGGCTTTGCCTTCGTGAAGTCTCAGAGCATAAGCTGAAGTGTAGCTGCTTATCGAGTCTTATCATGTGGTCTCAATCTGCTGTAGCATTTCTGCATTCTGACATGAACCAACCCATGTTTGCCCTGTAAATTTTCAGTTTGGAACAGCAATACCGTCATACCACTGTCAAATATGCCTTTCATGCTTTTATTCACCCTGTCCCAATCTAGATGCAAATGTATAACAATTCACTCATTTTCTGCCTCTAAGCACTGTATCTGTTACCTCCTCCGCCGTCGATTATTTCTGGCCTGACCCATATTTCTGTAGCACTTATTTCCTCACCAGTGTGCTGTTCTGTATTCCCAAGTCGCAACCAGTGCTTCCTCTGTTCTACCTGCCTTTATTCTTCTGGAATATATGCAGTTCTCAGCTGCATACATTCCCATTTTGTGTAAGGACAAAGTTTGACATTTGATATGCAATAATAAAGAGGGAATCGGTTCAGAATCTGATCCGATCAAGTGCGACTCCACACAGCACTATATCAAATCTCTGACTTGGTCCAGAAAAAAATGGTAAAACAAATCTTTGTTTCTCTTCCTTACTTTAGTATATACTTGTTTACTTTAGTCTGGCCCAACCAGGGCTAAGTGTGATAAAATTGCAGCATGAATCTGAATGGACTGATCCTGGTTTCAGGCAGTTTTGTATTTGTATTCTTATACTGTAATATCACTTAGTAAATACAGCACTTGTGGATACGTGTTCCTGTTCCTTCTGAGCGTTTGATTTATAAAATATAACCTCCTTATATATAAAACATTTCAGAATTCACAAGACGTAATGCTTAGGCCTATTTTCAGAATCAACAGATCCCATTTTGAATGTAATTCTACAAATAGAAACAGAAATAGAGGGATTATGGGAGGGCATAAAAAGATTACATTTCAAAACACAACACTGCTCCATTTTATTATACACTTTTATACACTGATCCCTTTATTAGGTATACCCTCTATACTGTTTCTAAACTCATTGCCCAGTTTACAGTATATTTTGTACACTGCGCTCAAAAATTAGGAAGTATTTCATTATCTGGTATTTCATTTTGACTGCAGGTTCTCTACATACTTTGTTATTCCCCACAGATCAGGTACTTTTTGGGTAAAGGATCATTCTCAGTACTGCACCTACAGTGATGTGGTGGTGGTGTTTGTGTGTGTGTATTGGTGGTATGAATGGAGCAGACACAGCAGTGCTGCTGGAGTTTTTAAACACTGCATTCCCTCACTTTGCACTCTATTAGACTAGCATATTGCTACACCTTGATGATGTAAAGTTAAAGGCAGCAGGTCATCTGTTGCTGCACGTTGTATTTTAGTCATCCTCTAGTTCTACATTAGTGTTCACAGAATGCTGCTTTTAGGATGCTGGTGGCTGATAATTTCAGTAAAGCAGTGACACTGAGGTATGTAAAATCTCCAGCAGCACTGCTGTCTCTGATCCACTCATATCAGCACAACACACACTAACAAACCCCACCACATCAGTGTCACTGCAGTACTGAGAATGATTCGATTCGCCACCATAATAGTAACTGTGCTGATCCTATGTGAGTCCTGACCATTACATAACAGAGTAAAGGGAACTAACAAAGCATGTAGAGAAACAGATGGACTACAATTTGTAATCGTAGAACTACAAAGTGCTTCTATATAGTAAGCAGAGCTGATTAAATGGACAATGAGTGCAGAAACAAGGAGCTGCACCTAATTAAATGATTGGTGAGTGTTTGCCAGAATAGCATTATATCTGAATCTGATTTAACTCAATACCACTTCAAACTGAAAGTCGTGTGTCTAGGCGGATTTGTGTTCATCTCAAACCTATTTTGCCACTCTGAGGGACTTCATTAATTCAGGACTGATGAAACCTCTTGGATGAGGGGAAAAATGATCCTCAAGATAATTCCTCAGACTGTTGAGTATCCTGAAAACATGCAGCATTTGATACACTGCGAGTCGCTGCGATTGCTCTTTGTACACCGGGCTGTGTTCATGCTCATGGTGTGCTGCTTGTCTGTGCTTGTTCCCGGGGGATGACTGTGCTTACTTGTGACCGTACCACATATTCTCCATTACATCCATTAATGTCCATTACATCCATGCATATTTACCATCACCCTGTTGTTTGTTTGCCATAGCTCAGTCGCTCGTCCTTCGCTGACCAGTGCATTTCACCTCAGCTATGCCATCTTGTTGCTTTACATAAGCTTTTTATGTCCTGCCTGTCAGTGTCCACCAATAATTTTAGTAGTGTTTAATCAGTTACAGTACTGTTCATCACTTTAAAATGATTTCAAAGTTCATCTTGTTGAAATCAAAATATTTCTTCCTGTGTAGCTGACTCCACCTTTCAAGTTCCCGGACACCAAGTTGTGAATAGAAGGAGAAAATCAGGCGAAACTTTGTGTGTGAATGAGTGAACGAGATGTGCGTCATTTGGTGGCACAATATTGCAGCAACTGGACAATGAGCCAGTACTCGTGTGATGAGCGTAGCCCAGTCACGAGGACTCGATTGCGAGGAGTGTTTTGTGTGAGTACAAAAGCTACAGCACGCTTGACTTTTGTGTTGAACAAACACGTTGTTTACTTGGACTATTAACAAATTAGACCATGGGAAATTTGTAGCAACTGTTAAACCTGGAATAGCATCCTCATATTCAGCACTGTGCAATTACTTTAGTCTCTTCCTTAAACCTGAACTTTACAAACAGAGGACTCCAAGAGGTGAAGACAAAATTGGAACACCTCAAAGTAGTTATTTGTGCTACATATTAAATTTCCAATGAAAGTTCAGGTTTTGGGCAGTAATGCACTGTTGTAGTAGGATGCTGACATTTAATGTACACCAACATGAAATTGAGAGTAAGCATGATAAAGGACACTTGATTTAGAGCTGTAAATCAAAGTACATCACAAATACAGTACAGGACATCTGCATCTATAAAAGGAGTAGCTTTAGTTTATCAGACGTTGATTAATCACACTGTGAAATGGAGAAAAAAAAAGCTTTTATATTACTCACCTTACAAGGAACTTACCAAAAAAAAAGCCTTGTTTTCTTGTGATGCCCTCAATTCCCTGAACTTACATGTTAAATCTATTCATTTATGAGAAAAGTTCTCTCTGTTTGTTGAGGATCTCAATATGATGTCATGACAGACTTGGAGCTTCTGCATCCTTGGACTGACCTTAATGTTTAAAAAAGGTCACATTTCTGCTTTCTTCCCATACTGTTCATATTGCATTTATTTAACTGAGTTAATCACATCACAAATAAAATGTAATTACTTTCTAATTTGTCTATTTATGAATCCATGATCCATGTACACTTCACTCTTGAGCATTAGGACACTAAATACTAAATGAAGAAAGTCAACCCCCCCCACGAAATGACTAATTTTATGGCCTTTGTAGCCTATGAAATGTGTCTAAAACAATTTGTGTCATTAGACATTTTAATTTGTAAAGTAGTAAAAGAGGCATGTTTGGTGGTTTGTAAATTTTATTGTCAAAACTGTACTGAAAATTTTAAAAGTAAAACACTACCTACAACTTGACAAACCAATCAGCCTTGAACATATTACTGCCACTGTTTTGTATTCCTAATTAGAAATTAACCGATGGGCATAGAAGGGTTAAATAAGCAGTAAAGAAGTGTAAATATAGCTAAAATCAAAGTCAGTGCTGTTTTGCTGCTGAACTCATTTAAAGCAAATGGAAAATCAGTGTCCTTGTTTAGTGGAGTCTGTTCGGTAGACGATCGCAATTGTGGCACGAGTTCTTTCTATCGGTCCGGACGTACCATGCCAGGTCTAACAGGTAGCATCATTGGCCGTGCGGGAGGTCTCATCATGGGGGGACCGGGCATCATTTGCATAGGCGCACCCATAGGTGGCCTCATACCAGGACCTGCAGAAAAATGTATTATTATTATTATTATTATTATTATAAGTAATAATAATTATTGCTAATAACAATAAAACATTACATGGTCCACCATTAAAAGCGCTGGGATATTTGATGGATGCTACAAATATCTGTATGAACACTGAGACCTACCTGGACCACCAGGTATCATGCCATGTGGAGGTGGACCCATCATGGGCATCATGGGAGGGCCACCCATTGGAGGAGCTGGCAACATGCCTGGTCTAGGTGGTCCAGCTTTAAATTAGAAACAAGGTTAGCAAACAAACACCAAAATAACTTATAATACAAATACTGAGTACCGGTAACTTAGTGAGGTTCTGGAGACATCTGTGCCGCCATCTCACCAGATCTGACACACTCCACAAGGCAAACAGATTGGGCAAAGGTTCAGTACAAATAAGTCTTCTTGTTTAATATAAACCTCTTGTAAAAAAACAAACTTAATAGTATAGAAGAAAAAGTTAATTTGATACAACAAAATTATGTTTGCAGTTTTGTTTTCTTCTATTTTCATAAAGTTTTTACAGGTTTGTCAAATGTATTTTTGGACATTATATTTATTGCTTATATTTACAAAAATAACAACCCAAAGTGTGACCTTTGGATACTCTCCACACCACAGGAACAGCAAAAGCAATATGGCATGATGCTTTTTGCATTTATTTAAGATTAATAGATTGGTACACAACAAATATGTTGGCACAACTTTAAACCTCGTCACCCAATTTACAACCAAAAAAATGCTAATGGTATTTTTAAATGATGATGTAAACATTATTGGACTTGAATGTGCTAGAATATCTCACTGCAGATAAATAAAGCAGATGGAATTGTGACTGTTTCCACAGATTCTAAAAAAGTATAACTGTGGATATAGTTTCAGTATAGCACAACTAGATAAATGCACAAATTTATCAAAACACTGGAGGAGACACCGAATCAGAAATATTATACAATGAGTTCTAGCCTGCCAGTAACAGGGAACAATTAATAAAGAGCAGGCATCATTTGCATGTCTCAACATGTACAGTAATGTTTCTGCAGGCCCCTGATGACTCATTTATCTAGTTATTGCTTTCAAAAATAAGCTACGAAAATTGAATACGTATGGTTTTCGTAATGGTTACGTATGGAAAATGTATAGAACAAAACCATGGGATTTGCATTCAATGAGCAAATACTTTTGTTATCCTTAAAAAACGTTCTGTTAAGCAAAGCTTTTGTATTTTGGCATACTTCCCTCTGCAAATTGGCTACATGAATAGATATTGTAGCTCCATCCTCAATCACATTATAAAGCAAAACAACTTACCAATATTGGGATGAGGCAGCAGGGATGCTCCAGGGGGTCCGGCTCCTGGGAATGGTGTAGGTGGAATTTTCCCCTGCTGGAATGCAGCAGCTGGAATAACAAAAAATAAAAGCAAAAAGCAATTCATTTCTCTGCACCAACCAACACCTTTTATTCCCCTAGATTCAGAATACAAGACCACACAGAGAATATGTAAAAGCAACCTTCGTGACTTTATAAATAAAATGAAGGATTCCACAGCAACCCTTAGAAAATATTCCTATCCATAAGCAACAAGTTAATAGGTCATTATAGCTCAAGATGATCCAGAGGAGGCATGGGAGACGGTCATATGAACTCCACTCCACTTGGCGTGTTTGGAGTAAGAAGGATGAGAATGTCATTCCAACCATGAAGTACGGGGGTGAAAACATCACATTGGGGGGGGGGGGGGTATTTTTCTTCAAAGGGGACAGAACGACTGCAAGGTACTAAAGGGAAGATGGATGGGGTCCCAGTAAGAACATTAAAGATGGGTCATGACTGGGTCTTTCAGCATGACAATGAAACTCTGACCTCTGTAATTGCCAAATATTAGGTGTTCTTCTATTACATAAAATACTTATTTCATGCAATAAAATGCAAAATATTGTTTTTTTTTAAATTATGTGATTTTCAGATTTTTTTTACTTCTGTTTCTCACAGTTGAAGTGTACCTATGAAAAACCTCTCCGATATTTGTAGGCGGGAAACCTTGCAAAATCAGCAGTCTCTCAAATACTTATTTTCCCCACTGTATATAGATCATAGTTCTTTTTAATACATGTCTGCTAGGGAAAATGAAGAGTGGTGTGGCCAAGTGTTGCAAAAAGTAGGGATGCATTAACAATTCAAAACAATGTACAAGAAAACCCCAAAAAGGGCTATTGTCACTTCAACATAAGTTAAATAACATAATTATTTTTAATTCTAATGAATAACAATTCAAGTGGTATAAAACTGTCACCCCTCCCCATTTCCCCACTGACTTGTTCTCATATTGTACATAAATGTTCTATGCCCATTTTGGGCATGTTGATGCATGGTCCATTCATATGCCTTACAAATGTATTGATTAACACAGCATATTTTGGTTGACCGCAGCACCTCTGTATAACAACACTTCTTACAGATGCAACTATATTAACATTAATTGATGTCATAATCGTGTCTCGTGCTTATGGGTTTTAAATAAGAAATAGTTGGGAAAAAAATTGTGTTCAGTGCTGATATTAAATAATTCTGTGTAGGAAATGCAGTATCTTGGTTATTTTGTCAATAATTACACTATAGTATTCTAAACGGCATTGCAATATCCTAAATATATAAACTCACAGGCCACTTAAGTTCGCCTTGATTCTACAGTCGTCACTACAAGTTAAAAATAGAACAAATTTAGGTTTTCACAAAGTTCGTTTTTGGGAGCAATTTATGTTAACTCTAGATTGTGCAGAGTAATGAGATGAATTGCAATTAATTGCAAAGTCAATCCCTGGCATGAAAATGACCTTATCACAAAAAATCCTGCATTCCAGTGACTGCATTTCAGTCCTACAATATGGCCTGCTAACATAATTTCAGTAATTATCTTATCTCATGAGAAAAGGTTAATGAGGACAGGACATTTGATTTCCTGAGGTCACGCTGATTAGAATAGCAGACTGGTTGCTTTTTTTTTTTTTTAAGTTTTCCTCTGTTAACCATAGTTACCTTGTGCCATCACCATTGCATTAAAATGGTTTCACAGGAAAGAACATTGCTGCTTGTAAGCAAATAACCTGATCCACCATTTATCAGATCATCAAGAACTTCAAGGAGAGTAGTTCAATTGCAGTGAAGAAGTATTCAGGGTGCCACAAAAAGTCAATAAAGCACCAGATCTGGCTCTTAAAGAGGATGCAGTCACCTCCGTTATGGAATTGCCGAAGGCAGGTGTGAGTGCATCTGAATACGCAGTGAGGCAAAGACTATTGTAGGATGGCTTGGTGTCAAGAAGGGCAGAAAAGAAGCCACATCTCTCAAAGAAAAACAGACATTTTTGCAGGAAGTATACGGATTGGACAGCAGAGGACTGGTGTAAATTTATTTTCTCTGATGAAGCCTCCTTCAGACTGTTTAACACATATGGAAAAATTATTGTTCAACGAAGAAAAGGTGAGTGCTACCATGAGTACCATGATATATTAACAGTGAAGTGACCATCCTGTATGGAGTTTCTTCTCATCCAGAGAGTGAGTCAATTTAAAAATGTAAAAATTAAAAGAACACTGCCATGAATAAAGAATGGTATCAAAACCTCCCCCAGGAGCAACTTCTCCCAACAATCCAGGACCAATTTGAAGATGAACAATACTTTTTCCAGCACGATGGAGCACCACGTCACAAGGCAAAAGTAATAACCAAGTGGCTCTGTGAACAAAATATTTAAAGTTTGGGTCCATGGACTGAAAACTCAATCTTAATCTCATTTAAAATCGGTGGTCAATCCCTAAAATGACTTTGGACAAACAAAAACCCAGAGACTGTGATCAACTCAAATCACTAATTAGGAAACAATGGGTTAATATTTTGCCCATAAGCTGATATCCAGCATGCCGAGGCAAATTTCAGAAGTCTTAAAGAAGGGTCAACACTGCAAATATTAAGTCTTTGCTAAAATGGGTGCATTTTTCAATAAAAGGTTAAATGTATAGAAGGCTTATAAGTGTACTTTATTAACATGTGACAAAAAGGTTCCAGAAAAAGAGGAAGCAAACTTTGTGAAGACCAAAGTCTGCACCATCAAAAGTTCTGGCCATGACTGCACACTCATTGCTTCACTAACCATAACTAATGTTCCCTAGTTTTACAATTACATATTGTAGTCCCCCTTACTCTGTTCTCTAATGGCCAGGATCAGATACAAGCCCAGGTACTATTTGTATTTGGGTGAAGGATCATTCTCAGCACTGCAGTGACACTGATGTGGTGGTGATGTACCACCTAAAGTCAGACAAAGCAAATCATCTCTTATTGCAGTTTGTTTTAGCCATCCTCTAATCCTTCATCATTGCCTACTGAATGTTGCCTGCAGGATACTGATGGCTGGGCATTTATGGTTGATGAATTATTTTAAGTTCAGCACTGACAGAGGAGTTTAAATACTCCAGAAGCATTGCTATGTCTGATCCACTCACACCTGAACAACACTTTCTACCACACCACCATGTCAGTGTCACTGTTCTCTAAGGGTCGAAGAGCATTTTCATCAGAGTAAAGGGAAATAAAGTATGTAGGGATGGACTAAGGTCTGTAATTGTAGAATTACAAAGTGCTTCTATACGGTAAGGGGATTGGACCAAACGGACAATGAGCGTTAAACCAAGGAGGTGTGCCTGGTAGGCAAATATACAGCTCAGAAAAATTAGCAGATTTCTAAATGACATATCCCCAATTTTTTGCATTGAATATGGTGCTTGGACATTCAGTGATTTACATACCTGTACTACAAACACAATGGACATGGATTACCCAGACAGACAGGCAACTCAAACTTGTGTTTTAATTCATGAAATTAGCTTAACCACTGGAAAAGGTACCCACTTGTTTTGTCTATAAGGCTCTGTGCTTGCTCCTCCATCCATTTCTGATAATAGTCCTTAACATTTTCTTTGTGTTTTCGTCCACTACAGTGGGTCTTCCTTACTGATGGCTGCAACGAGGAATTATTCAATATTAGAGTTCATCAGCTTGGTGCAAATAACATACATTGCTGACACCAGAAGTGTTCTTCGAAATTCTGAACACATTTGAATCACAATAAATACATAGACCCACCGAGTCGTGCGTTAGGTATGTATCACAGTAGTCACAGTAAAACCTGCAGAAAAAAAACAAATTGTTCCAGAATTAGCAACTTCAAATTAACTGGCTAGCTATTAAAAACAATCATTTATTTACGCCAGGGTTTAACTGTCGTGTTAAAACTAAACACGCACGCTAAAAGAGAGTCGGGTTGCCAAATGCTACTGCAGGTAAGCAAACAAAAATTACATTAGGAATACAAATTGCTAACGACATTGTTCAATGAAAAAGGCTACGTCCTAAATAGGTCACTACCGCACTAAATAGTGCACTAAAACGCCATCACGAAGACCAAGAGTTGTACACTAAGTAGTATGATAGCAGGCTATTTGGGACACGACCAGCCGTTAGCGTGGTTAGCC
>JAVSBV010000010.1:6836280-6863147 GCA_033117975.1 Parotocinclus spilosoma | reverse complement strand
GCTTTAGCTGTGGCTAAGTAGCGACTTGTGGCTACTTTTTTGTAGTAAATGGAAATGTTAGGTAAAGACCTGTAGGTGGCAGTAGAGGGCTGTGGAGAAACTCAGGAGCATTGTAGCATTGAGTTTCTTTGGTAATATTACATACTGTACACGTTCTTTGGTCCGATTAAGCGGAATTTTGGTCAAAATAAGCGATTAAAATTACACGTATTTAATGGGATTAGATTCGGTACTTTAGGATTTGGGCCGAATAAGCATCTGGTCCCATTAACCGGTGGTCCTATTAACCGGAATCGACTGTATTTAGATTCAGTGAAATCCAACTAGGTGACAGCTAGTCATTTTGATAGTTATATGCAAATATACAAATATGAGAACATATTAATTATGAATATATTTCCAAATTAAAGTACATTCAACCACCAGTTTCTCACTTTATTACAAATGTGCCATTCCCCATTTACTGTTGAACCTGAGCTCCTTCCTTCCTCCATAGTACAAAACCATAATTGTTTAATAATAACATGATATATAATAATCATAATAAAGTCTAATCTAACACCCAAGAGAAACCGCACTGTTAAAATCAGTGATGGAAATCAGTGGACAGGAAATATTGGAGGGACATTTTCCAAACTTTGAGGTGGGCATCTCATACTCCAATTCTGTGCCTGTGGCTTAACTTACCATCAGATTTATCCATCTGTGCAAGGATAACACATAGAAAAGATGTTTCACCAATAATTCTGAAGATTTGTTTGTCTGTGACAGAATGGCTTGTTGATGGAGGTTTGTGCCACTGTTTAAGAAAATGCCTGCCAGTGCTGGTGCCTTTTTTAAAATTAAAGTATTCTGTTGAACCTCTTGGCATTAGACTGTTCTCCATTTACAGTACATGTCATTTGCTGCCAAGACATTTTATTAGGACCGAAGTATCTGGATTCTTAAAAATCAAGTATCGATTTAAACCTACTTCTTTGTATCAGAATATTTTCTTTGCTCGTGTTTTAACAAAGGTTTCATGAATGAGGCCCTGAGACCAAATGCTATATGGAGTGCATTCCCAAACATACAGGTGTCAGCACACATTCGGAACCTGGCTTTTACATGTGACAGTAATCCAGAATTTGAAATTATGTTGTCAGTATCCCTGAAACTGACAGACTCACAGACTAGAACACTGGTTCCCAATCCTGAACCTCTTAGTTGCTGGTGCTATTATGGGCAGGTTCTGAAGGTCTGATCTGACAACACCTGTAAGTTGAGGTTGCTATCCCTACATTATGCCCTGGTCTGAATGTGTAACAAATTACCTAGATATTACCAGAAGCAGTGCTTCTTTGTCTAATACTAAGTCTGCAGTTGTGAGAGTGCTGGTTTGGCCCTGTGACATAACACATTAGCATTAATGTATCAGGTCAAATGGGCATAGTTTAGATTTCCAAATATTAATACCGGAACGCTCCTGATATTTAAGAATTAAACCATACGAATTACTACTCCACTATTTAGACAAATGTCAGCACAGTAAAGTATACAGATTATGACTTAAACAAATTGCATGATTTGAACAAGTAAACAAACAGGGCAAACAAACTGTAGCTTTTTAAAAAAGATGCTTGGAAAAATATTGAAGTTTTAAAAACTATTTATAAAAGTAAAAGCTTTATACTCCCAAATACCCATTTAATACACATTAGATATTACTGACCACTGCTTTTTGTAGTATAATATTTTATAATTTAGTCCTAACTTTTTATTCAAATATGTTTAAGGCACATTTTGCCTACTGGATTACCAAACACTTGTTCCATAAAGTTTCAGTTATGAAGTGTATTTAATATTAATAATATTTTCTATTTCTCTTCCAGGTATAAGAGCACAGTCACGAAAAACTGTTCCCGGATAGTGGTGGCACTTTGCTGGGTCACTTCAGCTATACTGGGATTTATCCCACTGTTCGGCTGGCACAACCCCTACAATAGAGATGATGCAATACATGTAAATAGCACCACTATTGAATGCAGCTTCTTAGCAGTTATGTCTCGTTCATATCTTGTCAACTTCATATTCTTCTGCACTTTACTTACTTCATTGGCTATAATGTGTGCCCTGTACTGTTACATTTTCCTGGCCACTAGAAGGCAGCTAAGAGCAAATGTGGGTACGATTACCGAGGCCAGCAATTACTATCAAAAAGAACTCCATCTGGCTGGTTCCTTGTCTCTTGTTTTGATCCTCTTTGCTGTCTGTTGGCTCCCTTTATACCTCATGCACACTGTAAATCTATACAGTCAAAAGGACCGCATACCCACTTTAATAATTGGCATTGGTGTCCTCCTATCACATGCTAATTCAGCAGTTAACCCTGTACTATATGCTTTCAAGGTCCCAAAGATAAAACATGCATATAGGAAGATATGGAACCAACTTTGCCATTGTGGGGAACAGCAGCAGGGTAAACAGAATGAAGGACAGGATGAGTTCAGCAGAACGAGCACCACTGCAAAAAACAGAGGTACAAAAACTACCTGCTCAGCAAACGTTGGCGCAACACAGGCATCTGTTATATAAAATGACTCTTGCCTATTGTGACAGAGAACTTAATTTCTCTTAAATCCGAAAATAAAGATCCACTAACCAGCAAAGCAAAGTAGAATCTTATATATGCTTTGCATTGCAAAGACTAATCATAAAACCACACTATAATACGATTATTTAGAATTTGAACTTCAATACTTGCACTGAAAATACTATATTTATAAATAATTTGTAATTATCTGTAAAGACAAAAAGCTCTCAAGAGATGTCATTAAGCACCTTTCAAATGAAGTCCTTCAGGGCATATGAATTATAAATGAAATACGTCAACACTTTTGGACTATATTTTTTCATTGTATATAAATAGTCAAGCTTGTATAGTGTAGTTTTTGTCTATGCATCGTGTTTGCTTTCTTTTCCTTGGTTAAAAATTCAACTTTCGTCTTTACTCCCTGATTCTGATTCTAGAATGTTATGTATTTCTGTATTTTCCAATATGGCTGCATCCTAGATCTTGGGTTATACACAGAAAATACCATAATTCATGGGAAGTAATGCTTCTGTACAAATTAAAAAGATGCCAACAACTTGTTGTGCTTGCATATTTTTAATAATTCATATAGCCCCCTCAAATCAAAAGATACAAAAGGTAACATTACATGTATTTTTGAGCTGCAGCAGAGAGCTTGATGATTTTGATGCAATTAAATTGTCCTACCTTTAGGATGTTTACAGATGACTCCTGTGATGTTAAAATACACGGATGTATTCTACGTGTTCTAAGTATTAATAGTATTAGGGCAATTTGGATGGTACTTAAGGCATTATTCCTCTTGTTGTAGCCAATTAAATGGTAAATGTAGTCATTAATTTGTTTCCATACTCACTTAGTCCAGTTCAGGGTTGTGGTAAACTGAGGCCTAACTAGAAGCGTACGGCACAATGCAGGAACCAACCCTAAACAGGGTACCAATCCTTTAAAGGGCCCATGGACCCACTCACACAAACGCGCACTTTAAAGATGGAAGCTACCTTAATCTGACTTGACTCTGATCTTGAGAGAGTAAGACCATTTACACACAAAAACATGTTTAAAAAAGTGTAAGAGCACAGGGTCTGGGCTGAAAACCAAACTGGGGAGCTAACCACTGTACGCCTGTGTGACCTTAATAAATGTAGTGATCATTAAAAATCATGGCTTTTTAAACATTAAAATGACCACAAACAAAGTGCAAACGAATAAATGACAAATTTATTTTAAAAGACTGGACCAACACATTGTTGCACTGTACAAAACAAATTATGTAATGCTCATTCAGGCTGTGAATATGCAGTTGATGAACGTACCAACAAAGCGAGTCCAGTGTTTGACATTCAGAGTTTTAAGCAATTATGCCTAGAACAAATGCAAAATTAATATTTATAGTAAAGAATTAGTATTCTATTTCTCTTTACCTCATATGTTCCTGTAGTTCATGGCTGCTTGGTCAACATTCGGTCCTGCATCTTCACGTGTGTTGTGTCTCTCAAGGAAGGCAATAGACTGTATAGTTATCACCTCGATAGGATGTGATTCCTCCCACAAACTATACAACCTACTACCTCACCTTGTGGGAACACAGTACCAAGACTGAATATGTCACTTTTATGCAGAATTACAAAACACAGCACATATATCAAAGAACCACTGAAATGGCAGCCAGCCTCATTATAACTGCATGCTAAATAAATAAAGCATTGGCTGGATATTAAATGTAGGTGTTACGTAAATGTCCATGTTGAATCCTTGTGCCTCTGAAAGCTTCTTCCTCAAAGAGAATTTCTTTGCACTTTTCGCACCATTTGGGTTTGGACTCAGATTTTTGTAAACAATGTTGAACTTGAATCATTTTGGTGTCCAATGCAGTTGAACAGACTGTCTCCTTAGGAAAGACAGTAGATTGTATAGTTACTCAGATGGAGGCTTGGTACCCCACAACTATTCAATCTACTACCTCAGCCTTAAGGACAGTACCTCTCACCTGGATTCTGCACCAGCACATAATTTGGCTGTGGATAAAAGAATATGTTTGTCATATAACATTAATTACTTATTAGCATGTTTGTCCTATGGATGAAGAAGTAGGTATGTTAATGTACTGTGCACTATGTATGTGTATATGCTGTATATACTGTGTATACTGTATATACTGTATATACGTACAGCTCTGGAAAAAATCCTCCACATTAGTAAAATCATCCTATTGCAACTGCAACACAGACATAAATCATTCTGCTTAATGAAGTACTGATTAGGTGATCACCTGAAGCAAAACTAATTTATTGAGGAAAAGTACAAGACACTTCTTTGTATTATTGTATTATTACTTGAGGTTTGAAAGCAATAAATCTTTGGTATTTTGACCACTTGTCATTAACAGTGAATACATGCTCACCGTTGCTGCAAAGATTTAGAATTACAATTAAAAAATTATTTTGTATATGTATTTTATAAAGTAAAACAAAAATGTCCCATATCACTCGAACACAAAGTACCTTCAATATGTAAAATCGGATTATTTTGCAGTGGTAATTAATCCAGAATCCCATCGTTTTAAAATAATTTTTGTATTGTGCTACAGTGGGCTATGTTGTAAAAAATGTCTAAAAATACTCAGCAGTATGGAAGTATCGGAAGCTTTCTTAGACCTCTATAATCCCAGTTTTTCTTATTGGGGTTGCAGGGGCTATGCTGCCTATCCTCAGAACACAAGGTGCAGATATAAAAGTGACCTGGATTCGAAGTCAGTCCATCATAGGGATAGGAAGTGGGTGAGAAGGACAATGATCCTCGACACATTAAGATGATGTTTCTTCAAGGATTAGTTCAGGAACTTCATCAAAATTTCAAAAGAGATCATTTGTTGCTCGAAAATTAGACATTTTATTACCTATTCTGGATGTTTTTTTCTTTTCTTTTTTAAAAATAAGTTTAACAAATTGATTGGCCTAGACAATGTAACCATGATAGAAGCAGAATTTGTGTGAGACTTGCATAACTCACTTGCAGTCAGTGTTATTTGCATTTACCAAAGGTAACTAGTGCCAATTTCCTGCACAACTTTGCCTCCTGCAGCTAGTAGCAAGTGTGCTCTTTAAATGGGTCAGCAAATGTCGAAACCTAAATAAATCTTAGTTAACAGCCAAAGTCTATAGTCTTTTCAACATTATTCATACAGATAATAGGTAATAATCCATGAAACAAAATGGCTGTCCTTCTGCCATTTTAGGTAGTCAAGTTAATCCTTTTGAAAAAACTCCACTGATAGCAGAATTGTCTATTCTATTCTATTCTATTCTATTCTATTCTATTCTATTCTATCTGTTATAATTTATTAGTAAAGGCTACATGATCTTGTAACATGGCCAATTTGAACAAGCCACGTGCACCTTTGCAAGTAAACAGTAATCTATCTGAAGTGCACTTTTGTTATTAATATGCTAATTTCATGACTTATTTCACTAAAACAATTGTACTCTTGCAGATGGCAGAGCTGATAGCTCGCTATTATTAAGAACAAAGGCCAGACCTGGTATTAACTCTGAGGCAGATGGACAATGCCAGGCCCTGGCATGAAGCTGTGTCAGAGAGGGTGGCAGACACAGGTCATGGGAGCAGGCCAAACAATTGACTGCCATGCAAGTAGGGGTAGCGCAGTTGCCCTGTTACTTTGCATAAATTACCATGTGAACTGTAGACAGTGAAAAGCACCGTGGTAGCTCATTAACATACAGAATTCTTCTTTGGCCTAATTAATGGGGGCACAGATTGAAATGTTTTGGCATGGCAGTTTGGCAGTCAAAGGCAGGCCTCTACTCGATGGAACGGAAAGAACACCATGAGCACAGGGATAGGGGTTGAGAATGACTACAAGGAAGGTCTTAATTGAGATGTTGAATCAATTAGATGATGGATAGTATCAGGTCTACAAATGGCTAAAATTAAATCTAGATCACTCTTGAAATTGGCTTTGCTGTCAGTGAATCTGGCACAGAAAGCTGGATCAGAAAGCTGTGTTGGAAATATCTCAGAAGATTTATTAGAAGAAATAAGTTTTTACAAATGTGTTCTTTTGCATTAGAGTATTTGGTAATTGAGCCATATTTTGGCTAGGATAATTGAGGATAATGTGAATAAATATATTTATAAATCCTCCTTTATATGTTTCTGAGACAATTTGCAGTCATATGATATTGTCATAAAATCAGTGTTATCTTTCTTTACAAAGAGTAGAGAGCCTCAACAATACTGTAACTTGTTATCACAACTGTGACTAGTCAGTAGAATTTTTAGTAGCTTTTATGGCACAATCTAGTGCATAGCAACTGTTAATGATATGGCAAAAGATAAAATGATATTATTGCAAGGTGTAATGATAAGACATTTGAAGACATTTTCATTATGCATGATATGTAGTATGGTATTTAGATTGGTTGATGTTCTGCTGCATTGTCATACCATGAAAACCAAACAATAAAAGCCATAGTTTAGATTAGCAAAAATGTATTGAAAAAAGACAAAGAGCAGTTTAGCTAATATAAAAGGAGCTGTGGCATTTCATCAAGGTGTCATACAGTTATCTAGTAAGTGTTTTTATTTTATTTGTAAAAAGAAACTTATGTATTCAAACCATATGTGACTTTTACATAGTACTGTCTGTAACAGAAGATGGAGGTAAAGTAAATGACTCGTCCAAAAACAGACTGTAATGCATAAAACATTTTGTTAAAGGTCAGAAACAATACCATTATCATTATCATATCAAGCACTGACACCAAATGATACTCAAGGTATTCAGAATATAAATACATTATAGTATGCAGTATATGCAATCGCAGTATAAGACCCTAGTATGCAGTAATTGCTTAGCATTGCCTCTGTGGTGTGAGGGCTTTGAGTGTATCCAGAACAAAATATGCTCATTTGCTTAAACAATTGGTGGGTGATAAGCAGTTATTTTTCAGCTCTTAGGTAAACAATGCATGGCCAATATAGCTATCTTCATGGAAAATCTTATTGGTTTGGATGAGCAGTGAACGTTCTATTTTTAACAGATTAGAAAGCAGTCAAACTAACTAGATGTACTTGACCTCCTGTAATCGGTTGTAATAAACAGTTGAGTTTCAAACAAAAATGCAAGCACTGAATCCTGAATGAGAAAACAAACTTTGCTACAACAGCTTGTCAAAGTACGTTTAGAAGCTGTATTAACAACTTACCCTCTTTGGATAAAGAATTATTCTTCTGCCTTAATGATTCGGTGTGTTTTTGTTCATAAACACTTCCTTGTTAAAAAAAAGAAAAGAAAAAAAAGCTGTTGTATTCCTTATAATTAAAGCGGAAACTTTTAGCCGAATCTGTATTTTGGGCTATTTTAACAATATATGACATTGGTCTGTATATGTGTAGAAGCTCTCAGGCATATTTATTAAGTCTTTCTGTCTTGTAACAGGGCCGAAAGGAAAACACCCTGCGTACAAAAATAGCGTCCCTAAACAGGAAGTCTGCCTGGTGCTGACATAGTCTGACTTGGTCCTGTGTGCTTGCCGGTTTTTAAGTTCACCTCTTATCACTTCGATAATGGCATGTCAAACAAAGCTGGTATTAAGCCTGGTTCATTATTTGTTGTTTTAATACAGCTTTCATAAAGGTGCAACCTCATTGTTCATCATTCAGTATTGATTAACTACACTACGTTAGGAATCATATCCTAGGATTATGGGTCTGTTTTTTCTCTTTTAGTGATTATAACTAACATAAAAATGGACATAAAAGTCTCAGCTAGATCCAAAACTAAATGTAAGGTACAGTATGTTGTCCATAATGCAGTTCCATAGCTATAATATATTTCCTGATAAAGGAAGTGTGACTTTATTCCTGGTTAAAACCACCAATAGTCAAAGAGAGAGTCATAGGGACAGAGAGCTCGAGAGAGCAAGCAAAAGAGAGAGAGTGAGCGAGCGAGAGAGCGAGAGAGAGAGAGAGAGAAAGCGCGCGCGAGAGAGAGGGAGGGGACTCAAAATAGCAGGAAGTAAAGATGGTTAGCCTGAAAAAATATCACAAAATAACACGAGTTCATTCAAGGACAGCAGAGAGGAGGAGAAAGCTTTCTCATTTTCAACCCACCCATTTTCTGTGCTGTTTTCTCCATTCTTTTTCATTGCACAACATTATACGCCCATTTTTTCCCGCGTTCTGGTCGTAGCATTATTATGGTTGGAAAACCTATCATTTCAAAAAACAAGCTAATGCAAACATTGTCAAGAACTGAATTGACTGAACAAACAGTATTAGTCATCTGCATACGGGCTTATGTGCTTTAGACCAATTTATACAATTCCCAACTGTGGTATATGCAACTCATTATGTTTTCTAATGTAGCGTATTTGTACATCATTTGATTTTGGGCTTTCTGTAGGTGTGTCTTAAATTCTGGACTACATTTTCCTATATTATTTGTACCCCATACCGAGTGACATTGAAAATAAACTACTGATTACAAATGTTACTTATAATATGGTTTGCAAGAATTGTGATGCTACTAGATGTCTCTATTACATATTTCCATAGATAGTAAGTTTATGCGTCTTTTAACACTATTATTTTACGACTAGGCCCAAGCTGGATGTAGCATTAGCAAGGCTAACTTGCTTAGCATTAGGAAAAGTAAATGTATTTACATCTTTAGCTCTACCGTCGCAGTTAATATCAGCCAAGACGGGACATTACCTTTACAATTACGGTGCCCAGACAAAGAGAATTTTTACCTTTATCCAGCCAAAATTTGTCGTTTGTTGGTCCACTTATTGTGAATGTTTCAAGGTCTCCACTGTGCATTCTGTTCGACGCCACTTGAATCTACTTCAGTTGATTTTCAAGTGAACTGTGTATATTCATCTTTATGTCTTTAAGGAGTGTTTTGTTGACCGTAAAAATAGGTTTGCTTAAAACGCACGTGCTTCTTATTGCTGTGGATACAAGAAGGCAGAAACAAACTAAATCTGATGTAGTCTCTGCCAGCTTCGGTAAAAACAACATCCTCGCTTCTCTCGATCAGTAAAAAAAAGTGAAATTAAAATAAAAAGAATAATTTTGAAACAGACTGAATCGTAATGGCGGATACGCTAGCAATGGCGACAGAGAGAAGGCAGACACGTGTGCAGGCAGACATTAAGGGCAAGAAGAAGCGAGAACGAGCCCAAAAGTGAGAAAAAAGGAGCACTTGTGAGAAAGCGAATGCTGAATATTAGGCAAACAGTGGCCGAACCAAAGGAAAAGTGGGAAATACCTGAGTAAGGATTCTGGAGGACAGCGTGGCGACCCAGGGCCGAGGGCTAAGGAGCACGGCGGGTGGGTGGGTAGGCGGGAAAGGAGGAGGAAGAAGAAGAGGGACAGGAGAGATTATTTCTGTCTCGATCATTCGCTGGCAAGACCAAGAAAAGGCGGGGAGATAAAATGATGATGAAAAAACGAGAAAAACTTCCTCAGCCGTGCCCTCCTATCTCCCTGCCCACTTTAGCTACAATGCCAAAAAATGATGGAGAAAGAAGCAGACAGCATAAGGTCACAGCAGTATGAAAACGACACGGAAAATAATTAGTAACTCTTGGAGCACATAGTAACTCCGAGAGAGGCACAAACATTTGGGTTACTGAGAGCTGACAAGCAAAATAGGGTTGCCTAGTCCATTCCACCTCAAATGCTACGCGGCATTTGCCTGCTGGGGTCCTGAGGCATGGAGGGAGAATGAAATGCTTCAGAAACCAGTGCAACAACGTAACGTGACGCATCTCACTATAAGCATTTTGTGAACAAGAGACAGAAAAGAGAAAAGGAAAGAACGCATTTGATACAAAAAGAAAACCCCGAAGACAATCGGATTGGCGTACTTACATAGGCTTCGGCATCTTTTTTAGAAGTCAGGCTTGATTCGGGAGACAATGTCAGTGATTTAAGCCACCCTCAGAATAAAGAACTGGGGCTTCTCCCAGGGAGAAAAGGAGTGCTGTGAAGTCTTTTGTCAGCATTTGGCATCTGTCCCAGGTAGTACATGCCTCAATGTTCCTTTTCTACAGAAGTCATTGCAGCGGCTGTAGCTGTCCTGATGCTGCCTGCTCTTTTTCTCTGCATTTTCAAAGGGTAACATTTTCCTTTGGTCAGCACACGCTGCAACTGTAGAGACTCTGCCAGTAGCAAAAGATGTATTTACCAACTTTTAAGAAAAGTTGCGATACAATCCAAACTTGCCACTTTTTTCAACTCGGTGCAGCAGGTGGACAAGAATGCACATGTCCTCAGTGAAGGATTTGACTGGCATAGATGCCTAGAAGTAAGTTTGAAAGTTGTGGAGGTAGGAGTCAGCCAAGCCATGATGAATCCTTTCAGTTGCTCAGAGACTAGTAGGCCAAGAGTGAGGAACAGCACAGAAATTATACAGTCGCATCTTCAAAAAAGTATACCTTGTCCTTCTTATGAGGAAAAAGCGATGATATGAAAGGAGTCATGCGTGTCGTCTCATCGTTTTCTCAGCCATTGTCCAGGGCAGCTCAGGGTATGATGTCACGGCCCCCTTCATTCGCTTTTGTTGTTTGTTCATTTATTTCTCTCTCGCTACTGTACTCATCAGCTCCTCCCCTCTGCAGCCAACACACGCTTGAACCCCCCCCTTCTCAAAAAATATATTTTTTTAAAAATCCATTCCAGAGTTCATATCAGTCCACTGCAAACACTCTGTTGTGGGTAAAAGGACAGAGGACACAGACGCAGCCATGGTGGCGGAAAAAGAGAGAGACAGAGAAGCTGCGTCCGCAAATATCTCATTGGGTCTGTGCCTTCTTGCTTTCCGCGAGCAGGAAGCTTGTAAAAGTTTTAGTTGCACAGGCTTAGGGCGAGCCCCTCTTGGCAGCAATTCAAGAAGAGTGCTGGCTGTTTCTAAAGCAACCACGAGTCCTCGGAGAGAGGGGGAGAAAGTACCAGAGGGGTAGAAAGGTTCCTGTCAACACACTAGGGTATCAGGGGGGTGGCATGTGTGCCAGCTGCAGCTACTCAGGGGCTTGAATGGGGTGCTTAAACCAGAGAGAAGGCTTACAGGCATGCTTAGGCTTTCTTTTTGTAGATCAAGCTATAGAGGGACGTCACTCTTTCTCTACATTGTGAGAGTATAAAAGTCATGACAGTATACACTGGAAGAGAATAATAAAGGTTCAGTCTTAGTCAATTTCACTGATATACCATAATATTAAACTCATAGAAAATGCAAAACCCTGTGTGAGTTTCTGAAATGTGATTCTATGACATGTAAGTAAAAGCACTGTGTTATCTGCTGTAATGTTGTCAACTGCCTGCATTGGGTGAGGCCACCTGTCTCTTGTTTGCACAACCTTATGATTAGCGGGTGTCAGCTCAGGACACTGCTACTCCTAACTCTCCGTCGCTCCCTCTCCCTCTCCCTCTCTCTGTATCAGTCTCTCATGTATCACCCACATGCTTCTGAGACTGCACACACATGCAAAGCATGACAAAGATGTCACACCATACCTAACACTGAGTTGCTGTTAGATGATGTTTCACTAACAGTGCATGAAGAAGTACTTTTCACACACTCCGTGCTGATCTTTCATATCAGACACACTCTGTACAAGGTGAACTCGTTGCCCTGTTTGAGAGCAATTACAAAGCGTGCCACATTTTACGATTGCATCAGGAGGCGATGCAGAAAAAAGGCACATAAATCACCGCGTGTGAATGGAGGCACAGCTGATAATAAAGAGTTTACATGCTTCACTGTGATGTCATTAAATAAGTCCATATGCTGTACTGCTTTGTGCTTTCGGAATTAAGTTAAAAGGCTAGCAAGTTATGCCTGCTGCGTTTTAACATCGGCTGCATGCTTCACATATGAGCTCATCTAAGCAGGCATGCAGACTGTAAATTGGGCCTGATGGACTAATAGCCCTGCCTTCTGCTGTATCGGCTCGCCAAATGGCTCCTATTGCTCTAATGATATTTAATGACTGAAAGGTTTGGGGGTTGGTTAGAAAAGGGCAAAAGGAACAGTCTGGACATCTCATCATTTGAACCCCACTGTATAAAATTCCAGAAAACGTGGAAGAAGAAGTATATTCCATTTGTATGTCACTTTCCCATAGTAATGGGAGTGATTCAAAGGGTCATCTATGTCCAGTTCAAGTAAAATTATTATTTGTTGAGTACAGCCCAAAGAGGTCAAGAAAAGGACAGCGCTGATACACACAATCATACAATGCTATCTGTCTTATCTATATTCATTACCCAACAAAAAATACAGTGCAGCCCACAGTTGCAGGTGAACAAGTTCACATACCTAGTCATTAGTACCCTTAGTAACCTTTTTTGAGTTCATGTGCCCTCAGGCATAAGTGCTGGTGCTGTTGAATAGATGAGAGGAAAATCAGCATGGTTTGCTAAAGGGAAGTGGTTTGAATGTTGCTCTCAGTTTGCAAGGTGTGAATTAAAACTTACAGAGTAAGTGTTTACTTTGTTTTACAATAATATCTAAATAATATAAATATATTACTTTCACTTTTACTAAGCTTAACTTGTATCTTCACCAAGCTTGAGAATAAATTGTCTTTGTGTATTTGAGAAACATTAACTAGTTTATACTTGAAATACAACCCAATATTAGAAAATATTTGGGACAGTATGGAAAATATGTACTGTACATAACATGTAGAAAAAAAATGTTTCTTACTTTTACTTCATTTAATTTGTTAATCAACATCCATACCTGCATATCCCGGCCTCTCTGGATGGGTGCAACTTAGAGCTAGTAATGAAAAAAAAGATGTGATTTAAAACATTATTTGAATAATGTTTTAAATAATAATTTACATTTCTGTGATGGCAGCATTAAGGCAGAAAGGTACATTGAGATCTTGGAACATCATCTGCTGCCTTCAAGACGTCATCTTTTCCAGGGGAGTTCATGCATGTCTCAACAAAACAATGCAAAACCACATGCTGAAGAGATTACAAATGTATGGCTGTTAACTGGCCCGCCTGCAGTCCTGACCTGTCCCTACTAGATGTGTTTACAGGAGTGTGTGTTTGCAGGAGGAATGAGACAATATAACCTGAAACACTAAATTGTTTGGTATCCTCTTTACCAAAACATCTTTAAAAGTATGGTGAAAAAGAATGGCAACATAACAAACTGGTAAATATTTTCTCGTCCCAACTTTTATTAAGAATGTGTTGCAGGACTAAAATGCATAAATGAATATTTATTGAGAAATTAATTAAAAAAATTAAAAAATTACATTAATACATTTTAATTATTTAAATTTAAATTAATAAAAAAAATTAAATTACTAATGATACCTGACAAAAACATCAAATGTCTCAGATTCATACTGTCTGCAATGACATAAAAGTCAAAGAAAATGTAAGAAGCACAATGCATGTTTTTATATGCATTTCCATATTGTCCCAACCTTCCCTGATTTGGTGTTGTACATAAAAAGCAAAACCTCTTTAAAATTAATCTCCACCCCCAACCTCAGCAGTCCCGCTGCACCAGGGGGCCTCTCTAAAATCTGAATGCCACTGCACTAGAGAATAGGGAGTGCTGGCTTAGTGCATGGACTGGAAACATAAGAAGATCTAAATAAAGGAAATCTCACTCTAAGGTCTGAGTAACTACCTGCTGTGTTGCAGTTATCTGAAATTTACCCAGCATTTAGGAGGTACCTCAGTGGTAACTATAAAATGTTATTAAAAAAATGATTAGCTACAAGAATTGCATGGCATTTCATCCAAGTTGATACGTTCCAAATATAGACAATCCATACTCTGAGTCATATTATAATAACAGGTGTCTTGTTGGCCAGTGGCAGGCATATGCCTTGCTTCTATCCTTGTATGTTACTGAAAAAAAGTTGCATACACAGCAATGGCAAATGCCTCAGTAAGCTCAAAAGGGAATTCTGTAACTGTAATTAGAGAATAACCATAATTGTGAGTTTCCCACTGGGAAATTTTGTTCAGGATATGTGGGAAATGTTCTGTACCATATAAACACAAACATATATAAGTAACATTAAATGACTTTCTTTAAATAACACCACAGCTTGTGTTTCAACTATGTGAAATGTAGCAGTCAAGTGAACTCACTGCCTCATTGTTAGCATTGCCCTTTGTTTTGTCATTGCCCTTTGCTACTCCCATAACTTTTCTTTACAGGAGATTGACTGCATATGTGCATTTAAAACCCCAGAAAGAAATGTAATCCTTGCATTGACGACATTGTACTGCATGATTATGCATGTTGTAGCAACTTGCCTCGAGCATGTGGTTGACTGTTGCGGTTTCCATCAAAGTGCATGTGGGCTTCAGAATATTCAGGTTTGCACTTCTGCATAATAAACACAGTTTACAACACTGTGTTAAACTGCTTTTGAAAAGTTTTAATCATCATTTGGAATACTTTTTTCCCCAAAAGCTGTACAAATACTACCCCAAATCAGAAAAAAACATGGGACAATATTGAAAAAGTGCAGTGTGTCTTAAATTTACTTTTACTTTCAATTAATTGTAGACAGTTGGAATTCAATACAGTATATATGTTTTTTTTCTGGTCAGCATAATTTAATTTGTTAATGTTCATCCATCCTTGCATTTCAGGCCTGCAACACATTATAAAATGGGGTGGGGTCAGTTTAGGGCTAGTAATGAGGTGAAAAACTAAATACTTTTACTATGTCATGATGATTATTACCATGCAGGAATATCCCTGATATATTTCAGTGGCTTTAATCAGTAACTGACACAACTGCTTGAGTTAACATTGGATTGATTCATTTCAGTTCATTTCAGTTGAGTTCAAAGGTTTATTTGTCACATAGACATTCATAACTATGCAAACAAAACAATAAATAGACTTGACCGTCACTGGTACTGCTGGTACTGTGTATCAGGTAAGGTGATGTACTACAAAAAACATAAGAACGTTGATTATTGCATATTATTGTGTGATTGATATGTTCATATTGTCACAGCTACACATACAGTGGTGCTTGAAAGTTGGTGAACCCTTTAGAATCTCCAATACGTCTGCATCTATATGTCCTTATCAAATTTTCACAAAGGCCTTAAAAGTAGATAACGAGAACCATCTTAACCAAATGAAACAAAAAATACTGCTCAGAAAAAATGACAGTATATTATATATAGTAATTTATTGTTTAAGAGAAATTGTCCAGCATTACATAACTGTGAGTGACTAAAGTATGTGAACCTCAGCTAATTTCAATCAATGGGATGACAATCAGGTGTGAGTGGAAACCCTGTTGTATTTAACAAACCGGGGTCCATCAGAGTCTTATCTTTACAACACATGTTAGTGAAAATGCATCATGGCACAAACAGAGGAGATTTGAGGCCCACAGGAAAAGAGTAGTTGATGCTCATCAGGCTGGAAAATGTTGCAACCATCTCTAAAATGTTTGGACCCCACCAATCCACAGTCACTGAGATTGTGTAAAGACCACTGTTACTTGGTCATCCAACAAAGATCACTTCAAAAGCAGGGTGTGTAACGGTCTGCAAGGTCAAAATGTTAATGTTAATGAAGTCCCCCATTAAAAGAACACTGGATAACAATGATGTTCATGGCAGGGTTCTAAGGAAAAAGCCACTGCTTTCCAAAGAGAACATTGCTTCACATCTTGTTGAAGCTGTTCTGTGCAGAAGGATGGGTTCCTCCGAGTCAATTTTCAAGTCAAGAGCAGGACAACACTGAAGTCTAAGTGCTTGCTTTAATTGAATTGCTATTCTGAGACTTAATTTTGTTACAATTGTTATCAGACCTTGTCTGACGGTATGACTGTGGTTTTATTGTTTTTAAACTTCTTCTACTTTATAGCTTTGAATATATTCCAGATCAGTTCATCAGGTGTTTGTGAGTGCAAGTGAGTGTTTTCTTCTTTCATTCTCAATTACACAGTCTACAATTCATCATCATACATAGTTATAAAACACAAATAATTTCTCTCAAAACAGCCTCATCTTCACACAGAACACATAAATGATCCCTTTTGTATCCAACACAAGACACTGAGAGGAAAATGTGATCCTATATCTGCAGCATATCCGCTATAGTTTTGGAAGAGACTTGGCCATGGGGGTGCCATGGGTCAAGTGGTGTGACTGTGTGCGTGTAAACAAGCTCACATTGGCACGCTCAGTCTTTCCAGCAGCTCAGCTGCCTCAGAAACAATAACCCTACAGCATGCCAAAGTAACATATGCTACCAAAGCATGGCTCTACACACACACACACACACACAAATATTATAGTCCCTGAAATTACTTTGGACAATTTTTTTTTATTGTCTATTGTACTTGTAACCTAGCTATCTTCCTTTGAGGAAGCTATGATTCTGGGACTTAAACATATGCAAGACAGAACAAACCTTATTTCATCCTGTGAGCTTCCCTCTTCTCATTCAGATTGCCCTTGACTTGCTATGCATATTTCATAGTGAGACTCAAACCTCCTGTCATTGTTTGTACTTTGAACCCACATTGAATGTTTGAGCCAAACACATAGATAATGCCCTGCCTCCCTTAGGAGTGTGTGTACTTTTTTGACCTGTAGCTCTCTGGCTTTTCCTCATTGTTTGTGTTTTCCTGAGATTGGAGTGTGTGTGGATGTGCCTTTCTGTGAGTAATTCATTGCAGTGTTGGGAGTTCATGTCCTTACAGTCATTCTGCTTTAGAATACATGGGTAAAGCACCCATCAGACTCTTTCTTTTATTGCTTCCTTTCTGCTCTTAATACCAAAAGTAGTCTATTAACATTTATCATTATATTGTTAATGCTTGTTCAAGGCTTAAAAAGGTTGAACATTTTCAAAGTAGGATTGATAAAGAAGATCAGGATTTTCTCATAGTTCATTATTAATGGTCTTCTGTTTTCCTAAAAATCCACTGCAAAGGAAACTAAACAAAATTGTGACTTAATTTTGTCAGGGTTACAACATTAATATTGGTACCCATGGTATTATCTCAACCCTGGACATGGTAGAATGCTCAATGAACTCTTATACTGTCTTATGACAATGCACATATTTGTATGTACCTACTTTAGGTAAAAAAAAGTGGCTCTACCATGGATAAAACTAATGATTTGCTGCTGGGTCTATGTGTATACACAGTTGTGCTTGTTGTGCACCCTTTAGCTAGCGAACACTAAATACAAATGGATTGTACGGCAGGGTTGGAAAGCCACTTTTTAAAATAAAACCATATGAACAAGTAAGAAACTATTGGAAAAACCTTTTGTTTTTGGATGAGGCCAAAAATTAGAACTGGTTCCCATGAAAAATCTTATACACTCATTGATTTAAAAAGTAACGCTTCACATTTAGCCCCAGTCGCACATTGTGTGGTACTCTGGTTTTCTCTGGCATCTCTAAAGTGTCCCAGTCTGACTGAGTCAGTGAGTATGTGTACTGTATGTGCAAGTGTCCGGTGACATACTGATGTCCTGTCTAGGTGTGGTTCCCACCTTGTCCCCCTGTTGCTAGCTTGACACTATACCCACCCACTCATAGCACTAGCATATAGCTGGATTGCAATCCAATAGCATACCATTGGATTCTACAGTTCTACGCTTTTAGACCTTTGGCTAGTTTGGTTAATGTAAAGGTTTTTCATTTATTTATTTTGAAGTAGCTATTGCCCTTTAATTCGACTTTAACTGAAGGCCAAAGGTAACAAACTGATCTAGATAGATTTTTAATGTGAGGGTGTATCTCTTATATGGCCTCTAAATGTAAAAATATAATTTACAGGAGCCATGATAAGCAGCTATGGCTCAGGAAGAGGTGAATCAGAGACTTGCAAAGAAAGAACGAGCAGCCATTACTGTCACGCAGATTTGTGTAGGTACTGTGTCTTTAAGATACTGGCTAGTAAACTCATCTTGAGTTCACTGCCCTCCTAAGGCTATTTTCCAAGTGCCTGTGTGCGTTTCAGAAACTGGATCACAGTGTGTGAACAGGTGGAGAATAGCACCATCTTACTTCAATACACAGAATTGCTATGCTGTGCAAAACAGAATCAATCATATCACTGCCTAGTGGCTAGAATTAGAACTTTAACTCAAGCATTGTTAAATGGGAGTGTATGTTACGACTCATAACCAGGCCTTCTAAGATTTAGGAGGAGGATTAGGTTAGAGGCAGGTGTTACATTGTTGCAGAACGTTTTATTAGGGGGTAGGTAGGGTCTTTTAGCTCTTGGGGCAATCCTATTAGGAATCTGAGAGCTTTGGCAGGGCATGTTGCCAGTTCAAGATTGTCATTTCTAGAAGAGTTGAGTTCAACGAAAAATAAGGAACATATATCACATATCAGATCAGCCACTGTAAGTGTCTGTTCCAAAACTATGTATTGATATTGTACTGTACACGTATGTACAGTATTATTATTATTATTGTTGTTGTTGTTGTTATTGTTGTTGTGGTGGTGGCGGTACAGTCACTGTGCCGATTATTGTTTTAGCACTAATCAACAATGCTAAACAATTTAACACTATCAACAATACAATGCTGTCATGCTTTTATGATAACTGAAGTTTTTCAAATGAATGTTCAATTGGTAAAACTTTTTATATGCATTGTAAATAAAATGCATACATATTAAGCATACAAATTAATTAAGCATACATGAGTCAAGACCGAATAATTTTCCAGTACTCTAATATCAGTGTATGATGAATATGTACTAGTGCTCTACGGCATTTGAATAAAATGTTTAAAAACAGCTAGTGTCATTGTGTTTTGTAAAAACATTTTTTTGATGAATGTCTTTTGACAATACTACATAAATGAGTCACCAGGGGCCTGCAGACCCACGACTGGACATGAGACATGTAAACAATGCTCCTGAGTACGCAGTCGCAGGCTAGATGTGGAGGCTGCATAAATAGCCAAAATTCTTTCTGCTACATCAGCAGTGAGTTGACATTCAAATCCCCAAAACATTCTTTCACACCAATTAAAATGCTCTTGGTTGTAAACTGGGTGGCCATTGTAAAATATGAGACTCCATATTTGTAGTATACCATTTATCATGCTTATCAGAGCAAGGTACATTTTGCTATTCCTATGGTTTGAAGAGAATCCAAAGATCAGACTTCAGACTGTTATTTTTGTATGAAAAATGTCAACGGTATAATATCTAAATCCAAGAATATTGTTATGTATCCTAATTTACCATTTGCAGGTAAAAAAGGCAGGAACTACTTGTGTTTGAGCCTCCAAACATATGACACAGAGTGAGAATGAATCTCGTAATGAGAAAGCAGTGGAGAGTGGAGGACAACATGGGTAAGCCTGTACATTTTATGAGTAACGCTGTACATATATTAAATGCGATAACAGCCTTATTTATTATTATGCAACATAAATAGCAGCTCCTACTAAATCATCACTACACAGTAAAAAGGTCCTGTGTTCGATCCCTGGTGGGGTGACCTGGGTCCTTTCTGTGTGGAGTCTGTTATTTCCCCCACGATGTCTTCACTGGATTACTCTGGTTACTCCAGTTACCTCCCACAGTCCAAAGACATATGTTAGATGTGTGTTAGTGCACTTAGTTTGTGAGTGTATGTGACCTATGATGGGTTGGCACCCTGTCTAGGGGTTGATCCTGTCTTGAGCCCTGTGCTGTTGGATTCACCCTGATTTTCCCACGGCTATGACCAAGGATTAAACAGTTAAGATAATTAATGAAGTCTAGTACTGATGTAAAAACTGCAGTTATAGCTACACATATGATGGCTGCACTTCTGTTATTTTACCTTAGATGTATTTAATCAAGAATATTATTCAACAATACATGTGTATATATACCGGTAATTAGATATGCATAAATATTACTGTTTGTTTGCATTGTTAGCACTGTCAGACCTTGCCTGTATTTGCATTAATATAATGTTTAAATATGCTAGTATACATGTACATATACATTGGATGTGTACTGTATTATATAATAATACTGTTCTTATTTTTCTTAAATTTCTCCTCTTATAGATTTAAAGATGATGTCACAGGACACAAAGCAGAAGCAGCAAGTCTTTCTTTTTCATGTATATTTACATAATTTAGTCCTTATTCAAGGTGGCATACAACAGATACAATATGACAGTGTGTATTCCAAGCAATACCTGTTTATGGACCTTGCTCAAGGGCTCAAGAGTAGCTGATTAGCAAAGCTGGGACTGAATGGGTTAACTGCATCTTATGTTTCATTGTTTTATTATTGGGATTTAACTCTGTGAAAAAAAGTGAGGCAGAAGAAGCAGATTTGGACAGCCCTTATACTATTATAGATGAGATAAACTCTTACAGTGCTTATGATAGCATTGTGTATAAGAAATATCCCCTGACTTGTGAAAGACATCTCAAACATGTTTCTTAGATCGATGAAACCCTCCCTTCCTCCTACTTGGCAACATGGCAGATGGGTCAACAGGAAAATCCTCTTAGCAACTTTCTGCTGATGGTGATTCATTGAGTACAGCGACACACTCTCTCATCCAATGATTAGTTTCCATTCGGACTTTAAGGCCTAGCATAGCTGTGGCGTTTATACAACTGATAATTGTAGTGTAGAATACATTTCAATCCGAGTCATGTCTGCTGAAAAGGTAGGTTTGCTGTGTAATATGTAGTTTTCCTCATGTTCATAGTTAGATGCAGAACAGAGTCTGATAAGCGTATTTATAGTTGGCATTATAAAACAAAGCAAAGACAGTTGTACAGGGCAGCTTTTTCCAGTTATATGGCTGATGTATTTGTCTTTATGTTTAGATATTTGTTATGTAGCTATCCAATATCTATCTAATATATAAGCTATCTGAGATTGAGGTATGTGTTTGTGGCTTGTGCCTAAACAAATCACAGTTATTGAGAATACTTTGTTCTTTAACCATTTCTCTTAATAGCGGATGCTTTTACATTTAAAAAGGCTTTATGAGACCAGTTAAAGGAAATACAGTTTGTGTGAGAGAATTAATTGTACTAATTTATTTAATAAAGGTGCTTGGAAGAATCAGCTTCATGATCATGATATTTCATTTAATTATGTGAAATTAACACTGACTATAAATTTTTCATTATTTGTACTTTACTATGTGCTTTTCCATTTATAAATGTATCTGAGTAAATTAATAAGCTTAATATATTTAAAACTTTATATATCTAACATTGTTAGTGCATACATAATCATCTTACTCAACAAACAACATGGCGGTGCGGTCAAAAATTAGAGCACATTTACCAGTATTGCACATGGAATTTGCTACAGTGTGCTGCAATTTGTATACAAGGAAAATGTTGTATGCTGTTAGGATAAATATGTGTGGTGTGAAATAAAAAAGAAATCTCAGGGCCTGGGTTCGAACACTGGGTAGGAGCTTGCAACATAAAGGATGCTACATCCAGGTGGTGCATTTAACAAAGCCTGTGATGGACCTGGACCTGTGCCGGGCCCAGGTTAGGTTCCAGACCATCACACTGACCTAAAAGTAAATAAAGAGAATTCAATTAAACAAATAAGACAAAAATATTAAACGTTACCATTTCTTTATTTGGGAAAATGATCCGATATTACTTTTCTGTGAGTGACAAAAGTATGTAAATGTCTAAAATGAGCAGATGTTCTCACTCAATGGGATCATGTGTGAGCACTTATTGTATTTAAAGGACAGCTCAATCTATCAAAATCTGTCACAAACATATCACAACATATGTTTGTAGGAGTGTTATCATGGCACAAACACAGGGGATTTCTGGGGACATCAGAAAAGCAGTTGTTGATGCTTATCAGACTGGAAAAAGTTACAGAACCACCCCAAAAGAGTTTGCACATCAGTGTGAACTACATTTTATTGAGCCATAGAATTTTAGCACAATTTAATAACTGATTGGCAAAGGGATAAATAGATATAGCAAATGATGTGTGGTTACACAACAAACTACATATAAGAGCATATATAGTGGATATTTTGTAAGTGTTTTAGGTACTTTGTTGTCTGGCAAAAGCTTGATTGAATAATGGTTAGTGTGTGCCAATTTCCTACACTCAAGGGATTGTCCGAGGTTGTGGGTATTAATAGTGCTGCTCAAATGGCAACTAAGTGGATCTCACAGAGAAAGAGGGGGAGAGAGAGAGAGAAAGAGAGAGAGAGAGAGAGAGAGAGAGAGAGAGAGAGAGAGAGAGAGATTGCTTTGCTTTGGGTTACATAAAGTTTAAGTGCAAACCTGTATTGGTGTATTGACCCAAAGATGCAGTTACAGTGACCGATTCTTTAAATGTAGGTTTTATGGTTCAGTTCAGTATGTTTCACAATCAAATTTGCTATTAGAAATATGTTCCATTCTCTTACTGCTGGTCCCTAGGGGAAAATTCCTAATTCAAAGGTTTGAAGGTTTTCTTGAGCTAAAATAACTTGTACAAGAACTTGGCATGAGTGAGTCTTGGAGAAAGTAATACTATGTATTATCCATGAGTGCCACACTTCACTAACTAATTAATGATGTTAGTTCAGCAGAGCAAGAAAATTAAAAATAGTAGCATCCTCATTTAATCATTTGAGAGAAACTAAAAAATATAGTTGGTTTGTTTCTGTGATGCAGCAAGTAATGTGACAGTTAGGATTCTGTAGTTATTACTGTAAAAGTAGTATGCCTAGGGTTTCAGATTATTTGGATTCATTCATTATTTTTCACACCCATTCATTCCAACCTGGGAGCACAGTGCACCTGGCAGGAACCAACTCTGGATAAGTAGATAATCCATTGCAATCCACTACACACACCCATTCCTACACAGAGACACTTTAGAGACCCCAGCTGACCTAAGCAATGTCTTGATATCAATGGAGACATGGAGAGAACATAAAAACTCTAGTCTGGCCTGGTAGAGTAACCAGACATCACCAGTGTGCCACCCAGGGTTTATAATGTGAAATACCTGTTTGCTGTGTGCAGATTTCCTTCAGTAGAACAACTGACGAAAAACCAACTTACATAATTTTCTTATTGTTAAATGTAAAACAGAAATTTTAAACTGTCAAATCAAAAGACCAATCTATCTATCTATCTATCTATCTATCTATCTATCTATCTATCTATCTATCTATCTATCTATCTATCTATCTATCTATCTCTCTCACTCATCCAAGAGATAACAAAAGACCCCACCACAATGTCCAAAGAACTGCAGGCCTCACTTGCCTCAGTTAAGGTCAGAGCCTAAACTATCAGAAACAGACTGGGCAAAAATGGCCTGCATGTCCAAGTTCCAAGAAGAAAACCACTGCTAAGCAAAAAGAACATTAAAGCCCGTCTCAATTTTTCCAAAACACATCTTGATGATCCCCAATACTTTTGAGAAATCATTCTGTGGACCGATGAGACAAAAGTTGAACCCTTTGGAAGGTGTGTGTCCCATTACATCTGGTGTAAAAGAAGTGCTGCATTTTAGAAAAAGAACATTATACCAACAATAAAACATGGTGGTGGTAGTGTGATGGTCTGAGGCTGTTTTGCTGCGTTAGGACCTGGAAGACTTGCTGTGATAAATAGAACTATGAATTCTGCTGTCTACCAAAAGATCCTGAAGGAAAATGTCCAACCATGTGTTTGTGACCTCAAGCTCAAACGAACTTGGGCTCTGTAGCAGGACAGTAATCCAAAACACACCAGCAAGTCCACCTCTGAATGGCTGAAGTAAAACAAAATAAAGACTTTTGAGGGGCCTAGTCAAAGTCCTGACCTGAATCCTATTGAGATGCTGTGGTATGACCTTAAGAGTGGGCCAAAATTCCTTCAGAACGCTGTCAACGCAAACGCTTGGTTGCAGTTGTGGCTTCTTAGGAAGGCCCAACCAGTTATTCACACAATCACTTTTTCACACAAGGCCATGTAGGTTGTGATTTTTTTATCCCTTAATAATAAACACCTTCATTTACAAATTGCATTTCGTGTGTACTTGTGTTGTCTTTGACTACTATTTAAATTGGTTTGATGTTCCCGAAACACTTGCAAAGACATGCAAAAATGAATAAGGAAGGGGCAAACAATTGTTCACACCACTGTATAGGGGCTATCTATAGGAGATTATGTTGTACAGTGTTGTACAAAGTTCCTGATGATAACCAAAATGCATAGTATGCATAGTTCCCATAAAAATAATGTCAATCCAATAAATCCATTCCAGACAATCCAAAATACAGTTTATAAAGACTAAGTATGGTTTTACATACCCAAAACAATAAGAAATAAATTTCAACCTAATTAAATGAACATTTACCATCACGTTTACCTTTGCTGACACCTTCTTGGTGTATAGAAGATAGGCGAGGAGGGGAGAAGGAGGAGGAGAGATTATTGTTATAAATCCCCCTCCATAAGGACTTCAGGTATCAAGCAATGAACAAGCACAAGAAACTGTGGAAAGACAATGGAAATATTCTGGATGAACATGCTACGTGATGCTCACTCAATGAAAAAAGCCTAAATGAACGACGAACGCATGGGTGAATTCTTTGTTTTCAGAAAATTAGTGGCAAGTCACGTGGGCATGCAGATGAAAACCAGGTGGATTAATGTTTTTTGCAAAAGAATTGAAAAAAAGTAGATGATAATCAAATTGTACAATTGTGTAACCGCGGTTTGACAGTAATGTTATCTCATATCATACACTTCTACTAATAAATGACACTGTTTTTTGGACATGCTTTTGATTGTGTTTCCTTGCTGCCGTTGCTTTCCCATTTAATGGTAAGTTCCTAACTTGTTCATTCATTTACACTCTTATTACATTTAATTTATTTTGTGTATTTTATTCATTTTTTGCTTGTCTGCTTCTGATACACTGATGTGACTCTGTCCATCAGCATACAAACAGCAGAAGCCCAAAAAGAAGAAGGCTGAGTCTATTCCAGCAGAGAGCAATGGGACAGAATCTAAACCAAAAAAGAGCAAGAGTAAGAAAAATGGAGAGCTGTCAGCTGAAAGCAGTCCTGCAACTCAAAGTGAGAAATAGATTGCTTACAGTAAATATGTTGATAATCTGAGGCATGATATTCTAACTTACATGTAAACGTTTAAACAGATGGTGAAAAGGTGAAGAAAAAGAAAACAGAGAAGGAGAAAGAAAAAGAAATGCCCCAGAAGGAGAAGGCTGAACCTAAAAAAAAGACCAAAGGTGGCCAGAAGAAGAAGAGTGAGTTAATCCAAATTATTATTTGTCATTTACTTACCAACAATATTTTGGAACTGTCATACTGCTCACCAACAAAAAATGAAATATCCCATAATTTTTGTGTGCAGTATATATATTGTCAACAACATGAAATTATCCATCAATGATTGTATTTTCTTTAACATAGCAAGCAAGAATATATTATGCAGACCATGTTATTCTGCTTTAGGCTCAACTGAAGATGATGATGAAGATGATGGTGAAGAAGAAAAGGCTACACCACAGAAGACGACCAAAAAAAAGTCCTCAAAGGACAGCTCTGATGGCAAAGAAAAAGAAAAGGAGAAGAGGTCTAAATCTAAAGGTGATCTTTATTGAGTTTTTACATACTCATAGTTGTTTTATTATATGTGTGTTATCTCGTTTAGAACTGTAAAATTAGAAAGAAAGATTTGTTGAGCACACGTTTAATAACACCAGTCTACTGAATTGGTTCAGACATGGAAAGAGTGAACCTCAACTAATTTCAAAAACTGAAATTGGCTCTCATTTTCATGATACAGGGGTGTGTAGATATTCTCACAGCCTTTGATACAACACAAGTCAGAGATTATATTATCAGTATTGCATCATCTCTGAATGTCCAATGAAAGCTTGATGATGCAATCCTAATTAAACTGGCATCACATAACTTACATTCTCCCTCTATCTGTCACCCAGCCAGCATTTGAACAGTTCAGATTGTAGCCGGGGACAAAAAATGTTCTTCCAGCACTTGTCGAATCAAATAAGATTCTGCTACCACCACTGTGTATCAAGTTGGGTCTTAAGAAGAACTTCATGAAGGCATTGGACAAAAATTAAGAAGCATTAAAGTATTTCCTTTGTGAAGTTGAGTGAAGCAAAGCTGAAAGGGAGACTGTGGTAGCCTAGTGGTTAAGGTACTGGACTGTGGACCAGAAGGTCCAGGGTTAAAATCCCACCTCTGCCACAGTAGGGTCCCTGAGCAAGGCCATTAACCCACAATTG
>JAVSBV010000010.1:6817077-6835119 GCA_033117975.1 Parotocinclus spilosoma | reverse complement strand
TATGAGATTTAAGGGAAAACACAAAATTGTCTAGGTGACCCCAAACTTTTGAACGGTAGTGTATATATATATATATACAGTGTTCTGCGAAGTAGGGACACTATATTTATTTAAGTATTTATACACTATTTTAGCGGCATCTTAGGGCTCAAATGAATTCAGTCTATAATGAAACTTTCACAAACAGGGAACACAACATAAACTTGTCATGTCGGCAAGTAGCGACTCAGGCTGGCGATGCTCTAGTCTTACTTCTCATTCTTGGTTCGTATTTATCCGCTTAGTAAATACTCTATTGTAGTGTTTTTAACTGTTAATGTGTTCACTGCTCACAAAGGCTTGTTGATATTTCATGAGAGGATATTTCATTTTTAAATATCCTCTAATTTTTGGAAGCCATGTAATCTATCTATTTGTTTCAGAGGACTACATTGTCATGCAGTTTGGAAGAGTTGCTGATGATGCCTTTACCCTGGACTATAACTATCCTCTGTGTGCGGTACAGGCCTTTGCTATTGCCCTCTCCAGCTTTGATGGTAAGATTGCCTGTGAGTAAAAGCACCCTGTCAGCCATAGCTGTCAACACAGCACAAGAAGTGGCCCAAGAGAACTTAGCACTGCTCATCAGAGATCACCCCACAAGCCTTGATATTTCAGAGATGCTGTGACCCAGTTTTCTGGAAATAATGATTTAATTGTTGTTGTTCAGGTCTGTAAGCCTAGCCATGTCTCCCACATTTAAAATGTCCACTACCAAGAACCAAACGGTAATTCACTATTCTTGTACATTACTTCTACAGTACAACACTGCAATTGTAGAAGATAATCAATGTTATACGTTATGTAATCTGTCCGTAGTCCTGATTTTTTGGCTTGCTAAAGCTTTTTTAAGAATTTAGTAGTTATATTTACTTATCTGTTTGATTTATTCAGTGTATTTCCTTATGTATTTTTCTGTTTGAGCGTCCTTAATAGGTGTTATTATTGTAAATATGTATAACGTTAAGTTTATACGCATTTGTTGTAACAATTTTTGCGTTTGATGGCCTTTTGTATGTCATTGTATTCCTTCACAAGTCACAGTTATTACTAATAATATATCTATATTTTTAATCATTCAGTGAGGAGAGGGCAAATGCATTGTTGTAGAGCCCGGTCAACAGAGAATGGCAAGACTGAAAAAAAAAACATAGTCTGGTCTGAAGAACAAAGGTGGTCAGAATTTGATACCTAATCATATGAAACCTTGGGCCCAACCTCCCTTGTATCAACAACCAAGGCTAGTAGAGGTGAATGTGGTGGAGATATGTTTATTTGCTTACTTTTGGCGTATTTATACCAATCAATCACCTCTTGAATGCTTCAGCTTGGGTATTGTTGCTGAATATGTGCATCCATGGTCACAATTTATTCATATTCTAATTGCTACTACCAGCATTCTAACGCACAGTGTCACAAAGCAAAAGTCGTCTCATAATGGGCTCATGAACATTTTTCATTGACCTTTCTGCTCACATATTTTGAATATGATTCTATTAGAAAACATATGGTGTATGGACCTGTTTTAGAGCACACGGAGGCTCTACCCAGTATAAGTATAGTGTTTCTAATACAGTGTATGGTGATGGTATATTATGTTCCTTTTCAAGCTGTATTAATGACGTAATGTAATGAGAATTGAAATGTGTTCTGTATAATTGAAAGCATTTTGCCACGAAAGAAAAAGCTTGGCTCATAACAGATTTTTAGTGTCCTGTTTTCAGCTTCTATAGGAAATTGTATAAAGCTTTCTCGTTGTGGTGTAGTAGTTTTGTGACTTCTCTAATTGTTCACACTTACTCGCACACTTGGTTTTATTGCTTTAAGCTTAAATACAATTTGCATGATAGAAAATAGATTTTGTCATTTAACCCCAGTCTCTGTCTGTAATGACACTGTTTAGTGAATGTCGTAAATACAAGAGTAAGAGCGGGAAATACTAGGGGGAACTTGTGCGAATGCCCTGAGGACTAGCACTCACCTGCCTCAACCTGCTTAGCTGGTTGCCCGAACTCGCACTTTTCCGAGATTTCCACAGCATGTGACACAGCCTTGAAAAGTCTACATAGTACAGTAATCGTGCTTTCATAACTGTAGATGGTAGAGCGGGTGTAGGTTTCCTGCTCAGCCAACAGACGGAGCTGTGTGCTTCTAAGAAAGGACATGTACGGAACCAGCATAAGGACAGTGTTTAGTCGTTTTAGGCTCTCCTCCAGAACGTTACATCACCGACTTTAACTTCACTCTCTTGAGACAAAGTGGCTAGCCGTGAGGACCTTACAGTGCTTACAGTCATTACACTGGAATGTGAACAAATTCTCTTTGAATTCCTGGACAATTTTGTCCATCTAAGGGTTTAGAGGAAGCTTAAATTGCAGCTTTCATTCAGGATTTTTAGTACTTCTATTCAACTCTATGCCAACTGCATAGATGAATACATTCGCGTTTATGTCAGTTAGACGCCCTTATCCAGAGCGATTTTTATACAGTTCTTACAATCCAAGCAATTGTGGGTTAAGCGCCTTGCTCAGGGACTCAGCTGTGGTAGTTTGGATTTGGGATTTGAACCCTGGACCTTCTGGTCCATAGTCTAGTACCTTAATTACTAGGCCACAAACAGACCACATACAGAATACATACTGATATTTTATTGAATGTTCATTAACATTTACTTTTTATAACAGTTGTATTCCATCCTGTATTACTTGGCAAGGCAAAAGATGAAACATCTGCACCCATAATTGATTAATTTCCTCACTGGTCACCTCATTAGATACATTTGTTTAACTGTTCTTTAAACTCAAATATTTAATCAGCCAATCACATGGCAAAAACCCAATGCTTGGTGGCAATGGTTGTTGGTGCTAGACACGCTGGTATTTCAGAAACTGATAATGTACTGGAATTTTAATACACAGCCATCTCTAGGATTTACAAAGAATGGTCGAAGAAAGACAAAACATCAAGTCAGCATCAGTTTTCTCTGGGCAAAAATGCCTTACTGGTGACAGAGGTCAGAGAAGAATGGTAAGATTGGTTCGATCAGTTAGAAAGGCAAAAGTTGTCTCCAATTTACATGGTCTCACCAAAATTGGACAATTACTAAAAAAAACATGTTGAAAAAACATTGCCTGGTCTGATGAGTCTCGGTTTCTGCTGCAATTTTCAGTGTATGGTCAGAGTTTTTAATATGACAAAGAGTTAACTGTACTAAAATTGCCTCCACAGTGATCAGATCTCAATTCAATAGAGCACATCTGGGATGTGATGCAACAGGATATTTGCATCATGAATGTGCAGCTCACACATCTGTAAAGTCTGAGTGATGTTATTATGTCAACTACGGACCAAAAGCTCTGAGTGTTTCCAGCACCTTGCTGGAGCTATAGTTCTGGGTCCAGTTCTGAATCCAAAAGGGGCTCCAACCCAGTACTGGCAGGGTGTACCTAATATAGTGGTCTGTGAGTGTATATACAACATGTACAGCAAATAACAGGCATCCTTATCCAAGGAAGCCTACAATTGAGCTGAGCAGTCAAACATTTCTCAGTTTCTCAACAGCTAGTCGTGCTGGAATCTGAACCATCTGTGTGAGAGTCCAGAGCTTTAACCATAAAGTCACTATCATATATCACACTATCATACTATATTTCCAACTGATTGGTCCAGCTAAGTTGACATGTACATTGTATTTATGTAAGTTAGCTGAGACCATTATCCAGAGTGACTTACGATTGATTCAGTAATTATAATAACTTTATACAATCCAAGCAACTATGGGTTTCTTAGGGACCCAACAGTGGCGACTTGGCAGAGGAGAGATTTGAAAACAGGAATTTTCAGTTACATAGTCCACTACCTTAACCTTTAGGCTGCTCCAGAGATTCATTGCCAGCTCTGTGTTTGTATATATATATATATATGTATTTTTTCTATTTTATGTTACCTCAACAGCTATTCACGATTGGAACAAATTTGCATTGATACTAGAGAGACACATTCATACTGTAATAATTTAAAGCAACCAATAACCCAAAGTATGTGCTTGGAATGTGAGAAGAAACTAGAGCACCCAGTAAACCCATGCAGACAAGGGGAGGACATGCAGATTTCAGTACATAGTGGTGATTGAACCAGGGATCTCTGGAGCTCGAACCGCTTGCTTTCTTTCATGTACTCCTGTTTCCTCTCACATTCCAAACACACGGTCCAAAGGCATCTCAGAAGTGTGCCAGTGTGTGTTTGTGTTTATGTGTGTGTGTGTCCTGTCAGAGTCTAGAATTGGTTCCCACCTGGAGCTGAATTAACTAAGCAGGAAAAGTGAGTGATTCATTTGAACAAAATCGAGGCATGAAAAGAAAATATACTACTCATAAAATTTAGGAAATATCCCCTAATTTTTGTGAGCAGTGTATTTCAAGTACTTATCCAACATTTTTTTTTAACTCTTTAACTTTTTCAATTGTGATTAATACTGAACTTCTGAAAACTAAGATTCAAATAATTGCATTTTGTTTGCTAGTTTGATATTTCATATTGCTATGCTGTGTAAATGTATTTTAAATATCTGTAAATTTACCAGAAGTACAGTACTGTACAAAAGTCTTAGTCTTACCCTTAGATTTGCTGTTTTAGCAATGGTATAATAAAAATATATATCATATTGGACTTAATATTGTCAACTGGTGAAAGTTGAAACGTTTAAAAGGTTCATCCTGGCATCCTGATAGAGCTGTCACATGCTGTCAAAATTAGTTTTTAATACATTATATTAAAATTATATTAATTACAATTATATAAAGCCATTACTCAATTTCTAAAACAATGGTATGGCTAATCAATGTATATCTATATAACGGTATATATAATCTTGTTAACCTAAGACTATTGCACAGTCCTGTATATAGGGCTTGAAAAAACAAGCAATTAAACAAACGAAAAAATCCTTTTTAAATGGTAAATACAGTACATAATGAATACTGTACATAAATGAATGTACAGTAAGCCTTTACAGTGGCATGTGCTGGGATTTCTAGACATGTGGGCGAGGTTTCTTGAGAAGTCTCCGCCCCGATCTGTTGATTGACGCCCAGCAATGGTCCCGCCCCTCCTTCAACTTTTTCCCCCCTCCTTCGTTTTTTTCCTCCTCTAGTGAAGTGCGTGAATTTCATACCAAACCCATACTTCGCATTCCACCTTTACTGTCAAACCCGGAGAAATATTACTGAAAACAATAAACTGCTCAGGCAAGAAATCGATGCTGAATTGACGATATTTGGTGCTCGTGCTGCTACGCAGGACGTGTTTTCCTCAGTAAAAGGTGAGTGTTTGTGGAGCTGCGCGTTCTCTTTGTCTCCTGGCTTTTTTTTTTTTTGCTGCGCTTTTCATGCCGCTCGCGCGAAGTTTTCAGATCTTTGTCATGTTTTGCATTTTTGCACGGAGCTCCGGCGCAGGGTGGGATGGTGAAAACAATTGCGATTGAAATGTTAGCCAGTGCGTGTATGACCAAAGAAGCGCAAGCATTTAAGTGTTGGTGACAGCGGGGAAACTTTACGGTTCGCTTGAATCAAATAAATCCTTTTTTCCCCCCCCCCAGCCTGTTTGTGAGCTTTGCTTTTCTTTCGGCTTTTAATACGAAGTCAACTCAGTCGCGCAAAATGTTATGGTTTTCATCGACGCTGTTTACAATCTCGCCTTGCTCATACCCAAGCTTGCTTTTAAGGATAAGAAAAGAGCTTTTAATGTTCTGTAGGACTGCCGAAAAGAGAAAGGACCGGGCGACCCTGTTTGGGAAGACAGCTCCCACAAACCTGTACCACAACGTTTACGGGTAAGAGGCTCTCACGTTCATCTCACTTCTTCAATCACACTCTCTTTTAAACTTCTCAAACTCTTTCAAACTTTGAACACGTTCATTCGATGTTTATTTATTTATCAAGGAACATACGAGCTTGATATGCAAGTAGCCTTATTAAATGTCTATGTCTTAAACACTGATTAAAATAACACGAGTCTTGTTTGGCAAAACATACTGCTTACAAAATATATTTCAAAGTGAAATATTCCCTGATGAAATATCTCCTAATTTTTGTGAGCAGGTATACATTGATGAGCCATAACATTAAAGCCACTGACAGGTGAGGTGAATAACATTGACAGTGTGATGCTCTGGGCAATGTTCTGCTGGGAAACCTTTGGGTCATGGCCATGGGGACGTGTGCTGCAGGGACTGCCCCCCCCCTTTTTCCCCAAACTTCAATCACACAAACGAGGCATGAGCGGAGCAGTAATTAAAGCAAAATTTATAATACTCCTGAATAACTTATGTAAATTGGTAATTAAAGTTTGGGCTGATTAATTATAACTTATTTATGAATTGGGAAAATATTTATTGAGAAAACATGAATTTAGCAATAGCTTGATCAATGAAGGCCAAAATCAAGGCTCTCTACTAATGACTCAAAACATGCCGCTCACACGTTTAGCCACCACATTAGCTACACCCCGGCATGGAAAGATTAAGCATACAGCCATCTGTAAATCTCATAAGCACGTAAGATGGAGGCTTATTGATAACACAATCACTGTGCAATGTTTGTTTATTCAGCACCAGTAATAGGCTAAAGTTAATGCCACCGCACAGTTAAGAGTTTAGGCTATTTGATTGTGTGTGTTTGCATGCATGTGTGTCCCACACTCACCTCCATCACCAAATTCAGGCCCCCATATTAAAACCTCTTTCTTGCACCTAGTCGTGGCATTCATATGGATGTTGCTGTTCACGTACCACCTACCTAGACATTGTTACAGACACCTTTTAATGGCAACGGTATTCCCTAACGGCTAATAATAATAACAATAATGTGCTTTACCACACAGCTAAACTGTGCGGTTTCCAGCAAGAAAAATAGTAAAAAGTTCAAGCTGTTGACTTTGGCCTCCAAATTCCCAATTTGATCTCAGTCAGATCAAGCATTTGTGTGGTGTGCTGTACAAATATGTCAGATCCATGGAGGCCCCACCTTGCAACTAAGTGGTCTTTAAAGGATCTGCCGCTTTCGTCTTGGTGCCAGATACCACAGAACACCAGTTGTGGAGTGGAGTGGAGTGAAGTCTGTGCTTGGATGGATCAAAGGAATGGCAGCATAAGGGGAAACCAACACAATATTGGGCAGGTGGATTTAGTGTTATGGCTGATCAGGTGTGTTGATAAGCACTAAACAGGATGAAAGAATCAGATTTGAGTCACATGCCAATCACAAAACATACACTTTAATGTAACTCTTCTTTTTACTTACTTTGTATTATCTCTAGGATGTAAGGATCCCTAATGAGCTATTGAAAAGTATATTTAATGTTACATTTGAATCTTTTTGCATTATTTTATAGCTTAGATTAATTTGATTTATTATATATACATATATATGTGTGTGTTTTATATGCTTCTTGTGTGGAGGATTTTCAAATGTAACGATTCAAGCTGCTTGTTTGTGTGTTTTTATTTGAGCAGATGAAATAACAGCATGGCGCAGTAAAAAAGTAGTTTGCTATGAAATAATGACAACTGAACAGATTGAACTGTGCTGTCAAAATGCTTTTATTTACAGTGTTGTCAGATGAGTGCACCAGGATTTTATATCATTAAACAGGATCATCAGAAAAGCAAATTAAATGTCAAATAAACTTGTCCGATTATGTAAATGAGATGCAAGCTTAATTATCGTGATTGAGTAGTAAGTGATATATTCATGTGGATGAACAGAAACTTGTTAAACTGGATGAGAGTGCTACACATTGACTGTTCAGTAGGGTGTATGTTCACCCAAGACTGCCAAAACACACTGACAGCAATGGAGCATGAACTGTATCAGATTGTCCAGTAGTTCTTGTGGGATCTACTTCATATTAATTTTTAAAATATCCCCTATTTTTTGTGAGCATTTTTAATTCCCTCTTTATTTCATGTGCAGAGCACAGTTCATTATTTGCTATCAATCTGAGAAAGATATTTAATTATTAAATTTTCTTCTTTATTCCTTCAACAAAAATGTACACTCTCTGATTTTACAGTATCTACTGGTAGGTTGGTTACAGGAACAGAATGTTGTGCGTCAGGTTCATTCCTCATGGTTCAGCCCAGACTGCCTCTTCTGGTTATACAGCATACTTAGATGTGTCTTGTAATTTACCGCCTTTTAGAAACCCGGCTGCTTTTCTATAAAAGGTTTGCGCCTCTTAAAGATGTCAGCCCTCACGTAAACTGCTATTAACCAGGCAGGTAAAACTGGAAAGGTGTTGTTCTGTTGGTGTTGGAGATCTTGCTCTTAAGAAGGCCTTAATGCACTGGACGATGTGTGTTTTAAAGATTTGACTTTAATTATATGATGAATCATTTGATAATTTGTATAATTTAAATTAATAATTTTGGTTTTGGTTTTGTATACGCTGCCATGAAATGTTTTGGAGTCACCAGGGATTTAAAAAGCTGGGAATATCCTTTGTTACTTTTAATTCACTTCTTTTGGTGGGAAACGTTTCCAGATATGTGGAAGAATTTGTGAGATAATTACTAATACTTTTCACATACATACAATAGATGTATCTACAAGCTGCTGCACACAGCATTGCATCCTTCCTCTTCTAAATATCTGTTACACCAAAAACTCAAACACTATTGAAATATGCAAAAGACAGACGTCCCTATAACTACTGTGGGTAGCCAAATTTTTTTGTTACCATTGAGAAGACATGTTGCACTGTGTTGATAAATAGAATCTATTTATATACACATAAGAAATAGCTCAATAACAGTTCTCGGATGTAAAGTAAGCCCGGTCTTGGACTAAGTCTCTTACCTGTGCCACTAAAAATAAATATCTAGGACTAACACAAGCCTTGGTTTGAGAAACTGGCCCATAAAACAAGTCACCTCTTCCCAGCATCCTCACCCAATGATAGCTTGATATATCTAACACACATTGTGATAGGCGAAATAATGTGAGAATGTTCAAGCAGTAAATATTGACGAAGCAGGATTGGGAATGTCCCCTGGCACTGTACCAGCATCGACTGCTCGCATATGCCAGCACCCTGTGGTTTCTGGGATAGTCCCTGGACTCCCTGATGTAAAAAAGCAATAAATAACAAAAAATCCTTAAATAGTAAAATTTAGCATATATGCTGTTTAATTCGTCAAAGAGAAAGAATTGTGGAATAACCATTAATGGCCAAGATGATACATGGATAACAAAGGTACTTTCCCCTTTTGATTTTCAATTCTACATTTTATATTTACCTGTATTTGGTGCTGCATTTGTTGCTGATGTTTATTAAACCACATTTTAAATAGTAAAAATCCATCTAGACAGTTTTACTCTGGAAATCTTCCAGACAGTTCTTTTTCACTCTGAGTTTATGATTTCTGTTTTAGAAGTGAAATGATTGTTACGCTATGTGAAATGATGAGAAAGGTATTTAGGTGCAGTAGCTAGTATTTATCAAGTGCTACTAAATAAACAATTAGTTTAGCATCTTAAATTTAGTGAAATGTCACTTGAGCTACAATCACCAGAGTCTAATGTAACACACAGCATTACTGGTGTAATTAGAAAACCCTTTAGCTTATAGCCTTTTAAATGTTTCAGTACCCTGGTAAAATGACATTTTTATTATTTATTAAACAAATAGCAGTTCATTTAATACATAATCCAATATTTGTAGGGAACCTAATTACAACTGACATTTTAACAAATAGTAATGTCCAATTAATGTGTGTTTGCTATTATATTAACATAGACAAAATGACCCTTTCTAGACAATTGACTAGTGTTTTGGTAAGGTCTCAATGTTTTCAGCCTTTATCCAAGTCAGGTGTAGACACTTTCACAGATTAATGAATTATGTGACCCTTCAAGGTCCATGGGCTCCTCTAACCAGCTGACTGAGAATCTAAAAATAAAAGATTCTTACAAAGATGGCTATGATTACAAAGCAGCAGATGGCTGTAAAATGTATGTCTCCTGTTTGTAAGTTAGGATACTGTTAGAAAATTAAGGTTAAACTTACCTTCAAAACAATCACGATCTCGAAGAAAAAGGAAAATACTGTATAATTAAATCTTACAAAACCCCTACATCAGTGCACACACACTAAAGCTTGGTCACAAAAGGATCAGTTTCAGAATTAGACATTAGTTAGACAAACAACCTACAAACATTTCCTGCAATTTCAATATAAAAGTGTGCACACAACATTTACATAAGCCAGACATAGTGGAAAGTCCTGTGATTCAGTGAAACGAAATCAGCTGTGCAACGAATATATTCAGAACAACAATTCAAGTGAAACTTTTGACTCTGGGGGAAAAACAATAAATGAATGAATGTATTAAAAAATATAGAAAGACAGATATAAAAAAAGAGTAAATCACATTATATGATTTTTTTTCCAACTTTATTGCGTAAAATAAGTATTTGAGAAAATAGAAAAACAGAACTTAATACTTGGTACAGAAACTTTTGTTTGCATCTACCTACAGATCTTCTCCAAATCTTTCGCAGGTGTCAGGGCTCTAACTGTGCAACATTGTTTCAGCTCCCACTAAAAATTTTCTATTGGGTTTAGTTTTGGCAACTGGCTGGACCACTCCAGGACCTTAAAATGCTTCTTAAAGAAGCCACTCTATAGTTGCCCTGGCTGTTATGGGTCATTGTCATTCTGGAAGACCCAGCTACGAGCCATCTTTAATGCGCTTACTGAAGAAAGGAGGTTGTTGGCCAAAATCTTGTGATACATAACCCCAACCACCCTCCCTTCAATACGGTGCAGTCATCCTGTCCCCTTGGCAGAAAAGCACCCCCAAAGTGTGATGTTTACACCCCTGTGTGTCAGGGTTGAGACAATGTTCTTATCTTTCTTCTTCCTCCAAACACGGTGAGTGGAGGTCATACCAAAAAGGTTTGAGGCAATTTTGGTCTCATCTGGTCATATGACCTTCTCCCATGCCTCCTCTGGATCATCCAGATGGTCATTGGCAAACTTTAAATCGGCCTGGACATTTCCTGTACATTTGAGCAGGGGGACCTTGCGTGCCCTGGAGGATTTTAATCCATGACGGTGTAGTGTATTACTAGCAGTCATCTTTTCAACAGTAGTCCCAGCTCTTTTCAGGACATTGACCAGGTCCTCCCATGTAGTTGTGGGCTGATTCCTGACTTTTCTGAGAATCATCCTTACTCCACGAGGTAAAATCTTGCATGGAGCCATTTTCTAATTATTGCACCAACAGTTGTTACCTTCTTATCAAGCTGATTGTCCTGTAGCCCATCCCAGCCTTGTGCAGGTCTACAATTTTGTCCCTGGTGTCCATAGACAGCTCTTTGGTCTTTGGCATGGTGGAAAATGTTGGAGTGTGATTGATTGTGTTGTGTAAGGTGTCTTTTATCCATGTAATTAATTCAAACGATGCAATTAATACTGGGAATGAGTGCAGAATAGGAAGGCTTCTAGAAAATCTAACAGGTCAGTGAGAGCCAAAATTATTGCTGGTTGGTAGGTGATCAGCTATTTACTGCATGCAATTTAATGCTAATTAATTATTTTATGTTATATTATATACTTATATACTTATATAGTGTGAATTTCTGGATTTTTTATAGAATTTGTCTCTCACAGTTGAAGTGTACCTACGATAAAAAGTACAGACCTTTCCATCCTTTGTAAGTGGGAATACTTACGAAATTAGCAGTGTATCACATACTTAATGTTCCCACTATATATATATATATATATATATATATATATATATATTTTTTTTTAATTCCCCAGAATCAATATTTCACTCAGATAGTTGTAAAATAAGCATTTACACACTAGTGCTCTTATTTTGTGAGGTTTATTTAGACAGTCAGCACTATTAGTAATTTCTCTATTAGTGGTTAGACGTTTGCTAAGAAATGTATCTACAATATATATTTTTTGGACAGCTAAAAGGTTTAACATATAATTAACTGATTGGCATTGTGGAACAGCCTTGTGAAACGAGAATTTTAGTCTAAATCAGCAACTGAATGTTGATGGTTTGTTTGTGTTACTGATTATGCCAGAGTTTTATTTACTGGTGTCATTTACATGAAATTGTAGTAGTAGTAGTAACATTCCTATAAATACATAGTTTAGAGTGGGAATGCTTCCACCTTTTGATTGGAAGTAAGGACTGGTGGGAACACATTTTTGTACTGTATGTGTGTGTTTATGTTACTGGTCGGTTGACAGCTCCTTCGCTGGCCTGTGTTAGAGGCCCAATATCTAATGAGGCCTGTCCATTTGCACAGACTGGGGCAGTCTTTTAGCACCCACATCAGAAGTGGCTGTCCAAATGGTGGCCACTTACTTATCTGTCAACAGAGGCCTGAACAAATATCTTGCAGTGTAAGTTTGTGTGTGAGAGTGTGAGAAAGAGCGACCAGACACTTACTATTAGCCTGTGCTTAATTGTGTTAGGATCTTTTATTTCATACATTCCCAGCGTTTCCCTTTTCACGTTAACAGTCTTATTGTGAAAGGAAACATTTAATCCAGCAATCCAACCTTAATAAAGAACAGAATTAACACCTCAGCCAAAGTCTACATGCCTTATTGCAATGTTTTATTAATTATGATGGAGCGGCTGCCTTTACAACTGTGTTTATATTTAAGATGAAAATTAATGTGCATTGTCCAGACATTTGTTTACATAAGTTTTCAGTGCAAGGCATTAGAAGATAAGGGTTTTTGGCTTCTTTTTAGCCTTTCAACTCCAGGGGAGGGGCAAGTTATTGGCTTGAACAGTGTAGCCTTTGTTTCTCCCAGTCTGAAGTCGCTGAACTTTCCAGTTGTTCTTGAAACCAACTGATTGTGGCTGTGTGCTGAAGTTTGAAAACCGGTAGGACTCCTCAACACAAACTGATGCTTATTTAGTAGTGTCCATTAGTGGAAAATCAACACTTGAGTTTTATGTTCAGGTTTTTTATGCTTTTTTTTTGCTTTTACTTTATTTGATCTCAATACTAGTGATATTTCTAATTATTTAGTTCCTGAACTACATTTATAGCAGGTATTAATTGTCAAATGATAGTACAAACCATTGTTCATTAATCAGAGGACAAAATTCTTAAGTCACTTTTTTATGTCGCTTTACGCTTTTTTTCATTGTATGAAACAGCATTCTAGGGGCCATACATATGAAGGGTGTGTATGCATGCTAAGGAAATCTGTGTATATATACATGTTCCTGATTTATGATGGGGTTATGTTCCAATAAATCCACTGTAAGTTAAATGTATTGTACTTTAATATAGACTGTGTGTAGCATATACATATACTGTAACCTATATGTCATAGCATAGAATACCTTAAAGATGCTTAACACACATACATTGACTACAGATGGGAAAATTAACATAAAGCTTACTTTATGATATCATATTAAATATCTCATGGAATGTATTTAAAGTGAAAAACACAAGCGATTATTGTTGCAACCATGGCTTTTCCTCGCTGCATTTCCCAGTTCTCATCACTCTCGCCACCTGACTTTATTATCAGATTCCCATCGTTAAGTCAAAATATCAAGCCATCGTAAAAAGGAGAGTACCTGTAAATAGATATAAAAACTTTCCTTGCATTTTGACTATTTGTGGTTTACCTAATAGTTCATGTTTAAATTCAGTAATGTACATGAAAGTGTAAAAAATGTGTAGCATTATTATCAGAATAATGGTCTAGAATAGAAAGGAAACTGTTTGATATATAAATTTGACCCACATCCTCAAATGAGTAATGTGTAATCATTGCTGTTGACATTATGCGTATGTGTAATGACTGTGTACAATAAGTAACTAGTACTATATACGAGGACAATATTTTAAAAAATCAGAGATAAAGTGGATTTTATAGAACAGAACAGCACTATTATATTGCTAGAAGTTGGTTAATTAAATGCATTTTTAAACCTTTTATGAGCACATATGGGAGTAGAAGTGTCCACATTGTCCCAGTTGCACACTGATTTCACCACTAAGCACTGATTTATTAAGAGAATGTGCTTGTTTTTCTGGAAATATGACAAAAACATCTGCATGGACAAACTCAGAACTATGTGTAAACATCAGTTTAGTGGGAATTGTCTGTGTACTTTCATACATATGGGCCAATATGTGTAACTAACTGCATTGCATTGAAGAATATTGCATTCAAATATATCAGCCTCTCTCTGTAATTTATAAATATATACATATATTAATCTCTCTCTGTTTCTCCCTCTCTCTTCCTTTGACACCTTTATCTTTGCTCGTAAGAAGTCCCCCTTCAGTGCGTGTCTTTCATGTTTCATGGGGTTTGGCAGCAACCCCTAGCCGCTAAATGACCAAGTCAGGCAGTGTGTGCTGCTCCACAGATTTGCCCTGGAGATTTTCCGACAAAAGTGCTGAATCAGGCATTCGCTAAAGTCTTCTGGCCCATATGACAACCCTGTGTCAGTCTTTCCTTTGCTGGTTGGATAATAGCTGCCATGATTGAGCTAAACGTCCCATACGTGCAGGTTTCTTCTTCCCAGTGCTGAGAAAATCTGGGATCTAAAAGCCTTAATCCCTTTGAGATTCACATCTGCATTTCTAGCTTTGAAGGAAAAAAAGAGAGAGAGAACATTTTGTATTGTGTAACGCACATTGTTACAAGATGCAGAGTTGCACATGTGAGAAGTATCAGTTTGGTTTGTTTTACTGTCTTTCTTTTTCTTCTGCCTTTTTCTTTCTGTGTCCTTAAGTATGTATTACTGTCTACTTTTTATTCTTTCTTCTTTTCTTTTCTTTATTCATTTCTGTCTATCATTTTACTTAGTCATTAAGCCTTTCATCTGTCGCACTTTTACACTTTTTCTATTTTTTTTTCTTTTATTTTTTTTTCTTCTTCTTTCTGTCCGTCTTTCTCTCTTATACTTCACTCCTTCTCACTGTCTCTCAGCACTTGATTGTTTCCTGAGTGTCGAGCCAGAGCGGAAGTAGGAGGAAGCCATTGGAGGAACAGGGGAGAATTTATTAAACTCAACCACAGACAGTAAGGGAGAGTGAGCAGGACAAACTCAGCTGAACTCAAACATACTCTTGAGAGTGCTGTAAGGGTGTTGAAAAGGTGTTTTGGTAACACCTCTCCGCTGTTGGCTCAAAAGACCACAGTCTTTAATACATAACTGTGCAGTAGCATGCAAATACAATAAAATAATACAATTTTCTGAGTGGGTTTCAATTGTCCCCAAGTGTGCTCTGTAAAACACAAGCCAGGAAGAAATATCAGTTTCATGTTTTTGGAAGCGTTCGAATATACATTACATTTTATTTGAGAGACATTGTATAATGGGCAGTAAATGCAAGAGAAATATGTCATTTCCGTCTCTGTATATTTCAGTTGATGTACATTCGGGTTGCAATTCTATCCTCTGTTTAGTGGTATTAATACAGGCATAGACACATTTATACTAAGTTATTAAAGCTGTGTTGCTTAACCTAGAGGTTCTGCAATCTCTCATTGACCACACCACCCAAAGTTTTATGGAGGCCAGGAATTGGTGTGTGTGGTCTCAGGTTCTAACACCATAAATACAGCCTCACGTCTGTGACAGCTTTCTGGAAGCACACACTGATATTTGCAGATAGCCCTGTTCATTCATTTGGCGTACTCAAATGGCTTCTTAATAGGTCATCAGGTGGTTGCTGTGACAGTCAACTTGAATTACTGTTTCATCAATAATATTCGTATGCCACAAACATTGTTTTGAGGTGGAATTAAAGTGGTAGTACAAGTAGAAGTTTTGCATGCAGTGACCCTCATCACAATTATGAAACAAGGTTGTTGTAACAATTCAGTATTGGGCATTGGTTAGAGTTAGTTTGTGTTTGGAGCTCTATACTGGTTTGTAGATAGTCTTTATCTGTAATCCGACCTGAGCAGGCAGCTGCTGCTGCTACACTTATCCAGCCCTGTTGTTCTCTCAAGCGTGTGTGTGTGTGATAGGAAAACCTGACAGCTTTGACTTGTGATGACTATTTGGCCTATACTTACTTCTTGAATTATTGTTTTTGTTAATTATTTATTTATTTTATTTATTTTTTATTATTATTTACCAAAATTTGAACTTTCATTCAAAAACACAAAAGATTTGCTTTTGCTTACTGAGATTAGGGTTAGTGGTAGGTGTAACATCAATTAACAGTAGTAATCATAATGTCAATGGAAAGTCCTCACATGGACAAACGCGTCTGCTTAAGGGTGCTTGCGTGTGCTTACACTCATGTGTGCACACTTATATTAACTTATATGAAGGCCCTTTTCACACTCAAAACCTGAATTAGTTCTGGGTTCTCAAGTCACTTCAGAATGCACTCTTCTGTATAGTCCAGAGAAAAAAAAAGATTTTGATTAACATGCTGAATAACACAATGGGTGAGTAGGTCACAATCTGCAGTTTACTAACTATTAAGCCCAGCTTGGCTCCTTATTATGCTAATCATGTACAGAACTATGTATGCTTGTTTTACAAATTTGTAAATCAGAAATAGGCTGCATATGATGCTATCTAAACACTTTATCATAGCATGGTAACATATTTTATTGCCACAGATTGTTCAGAACAGACAGCTAGAACTGTGTCTCCATTCCTCTGAACTACTGCCTTCTCTTTGGTTCAGATTGCACATTATATTTGAAAGAGGTGTACCATGAGACAAAAGGCAGGTTATAGCTACTACCACTTCTGTCCTTTTCTTCCAGAGTTTCTCATTCACTGACAGAAGTGCATGAAGATCTCCCTTCTGGATTGGGTTCTTCATTTGACTCTTTTCCTTTCAAAAAATGGCCCATCAGGGAAAACTAGCTTGCAGATGGGCCATGAACTCATTCGATGAGTGGAATCATCTGTTTTCTCTGGAAAGTCCCCACACTCTGTCGACAGTTTGAGGACTCCCTGAAATAAGATGACTCACTGAGAGATATGAGGACCAAAAGAACCTGAGAATAGTAATAACTCTCAGAGCTAGATCCTTTTGAAAAGAAATACATTACTATTAATGTGTATATGTACAAATGATCCTGGTGTTCTAGCTCGTCATATGTGCATCACTGTCTCAAAGTGTCATGTACTGTTTATCAAGAGGTGTCGGTTTGAATGCAAGTTGTATTAAAGTAGTGAAACCTAACAATTGATTTTTACCACTGTCTTACAGTGAATCCCCAGTGCGAAAATACAGTTAGAAATAGCCGTTACTTGCATAGCTTTTCCGTTCTCGTTGATTTCTTCTTTAGTTTTTTCCCCCTTCTTTGAATTAAAGGAGAAACATTGCTTGCTCAAATCACCGTTTCTACACACAACAGACAAAATTCTCATGCATCCTCATCTGTATGATTAGCAGTGTGAGTCATGCACAATTCATCCCCTGTTACTGGGTCAGCCACTGAACCCATATCAGTCATCATTCCCATCATTCTCAGAAAAGACCAGTGACTAAAGGCAACCCACTCAGAGCTCATGAACATACATCACACAGAGGTAGAGAGAGAACCAAACTCATCCAGTACAGCATGATAATAATAAAGTGTCACTGTCATAGACTTAGACAATTCCCAACATGAACACTGGCAGAGAGCGTTCGACAAGAGCTGGGCTTCCTGGAGAATGAATGAATGAGCCACTCGCAGAGCTTTCACTGTTTATTTACATTCCTGCAACACATGGGAATTCTTCAGTCTTATAGACCAAGGGTCCTGTTTGTGGCGCACATGTTTGTGAGAAAGCGTGAGCCTGAGAGGTAACGCATCACAGCTGGATCGCTGTGATATCAGTGTGCTATTTCATTCAGTCGAAAGCTGCAATATCCCAGCTGTCTGCCAGCAAAATGAAAAGTGTGTGTGTGTGTGTGTGTGTGTGTGTGTGTGTGTGTGTGTGTGTGTGTGTGTGTGTGTGTGTGTGTGTGT
>JAVSBV010000010.1:6803776-6814641 GCA_033117975.1 Parotocinclus spilosoma | reverse complement strand
CACACACTATACATACACACACACACACACTATACATACACACACACACACACACACACACACACACACACACACACACACACACACACACACACACACACACAGTGACATAAGTTATTGAGAATAATGTGTATATCTAAGCCAGAGAAAGGCACTATACAAATTATTAGTTTTGTGACAGTATTATTACAGTTTCATTTTAAAATGATTTTAGTGCACATGTTTAGATCTTTGTTAAATAATGTTATATATCACCTTAACATAATGTGTGTCTGTAAGTATCAGTAACATATGGGATAGCTGAACAAATACTGATGTTACAGTAACAAATAGTGCAGTAAAAAACCAGTAGTGCAAGGTTGGCAGGTGTAATTTGCTATAGTCATTTCATCTGGATTCATGTGCTGATTCAAATAAAAACAAAACATGTTTTGTAAGTCTAACTACAACTAATACATTCTAAAAGAAAATAAATGGCCTTAACCATTTTAACATTCGACATTATTTAAGATCATCTAACCAAAAAGTGCTCATGTAAGCATAGAGCACATGGTTTTTAACACATAACTTTATTAACCATATTAATTAACCTTTTTTTTTCTTAGTACAGAAACATCAAAAGTTTTGCAGAGCAGTTGATTATAATCAAGGCTTTTATACAGCAAAAAAAAAAAGTGTTTATTGTTCATGTATGTATGCGCACATATACAGTATCTATGGGTTTCTTAAAGGCTCCCTGCATCTTCTGGGTTTTTTAATGCATGTGACTGTGTTTTACAGACCTGGCCCTTACATTCTGGAGGTTAACCAATATCGCTTTGACAGTGCATGGCTTAAGTTCGGTATTTCAGGAGGCCAAATATGGACAGTCATTTGGGAGCATTAAGCCATTTTACCCCTTTAAACAGAGTTAGCCCTCATGCATCAATGTTGCCCTGGTCATCCAATTATTTCTAGCTCATTTTCTCAGGACTTTGATCACCATTTCTGAAAAAAATGGTTGAGTTGAATCATTCTCCCTTTCCCCCTATAAAATGTGTACATCGGGTTACAATTTTTTTGTCTCCTAGTAGCCCCTTGGAAGAAGTTCACAATCACTAATTAATCGCCTCAAATTGTAGACTGAACTATAGTCTGCATTTGTAGTTCAGGCTGCAGTTTTGGGTTGTTTTGTACATCCCTGTCTCAGCCTGCCAAGCAAAGCTTATTCTTTCAGCGCGGCCGTAACCAGAGCGCTTCAAGTATCCCCCCAGGAAGGTCACGTGCCGAGTCAGCCATATTTACCCAAGCTGTGTATTTTAGTCAACATCAGCAGAAAGTGAAATAAAAGAATGAATTATGTGGGTATAATAGTCACTCCTGGGACCTGAGTCTTCAGGAACAATACCACGCAAAGAGAGGCAGCCTGAAAAACACTTAAGATCTCTTAACCAGATTCAGACGTTCCGACAGCCACATTGGACCGCTTTCTCCCGACCACAAACATTCTTTCAGGCCTAGCCTGATTATTGAGGCCTATTAAAGTAGGGTTTTATATAATGTCAGAAATTCATTTGTCATTTGAGGGGGCGTTAGTATTGAGGCAGTTACAGTCAGGAAATGAGTTGTTTATACATGCCATTTTATGAGTCAATTAGACATAAAATGCAATGTCTGCTAATTTATGGATGATTGTTGCAACGCCTGCTAATTCATGAAGTGTTGTAATTGTGAAATATAAGATGTTTTAGGATGATTTGGAATTATCGTTTATTATGGAAACGACAATAACTTCCTTCTTCCTCTCTTTGTTAGTTCCTTTGTAGATTGTGGGCTCGTGGAAGGGCCCTTTCGGAGCCGGCACCATTGCGTCGAACGAGTGGAGTGCAAACGGGAGCCCTCAGCAGGGGCTGGAGGATGGTGGTGATGAGCTCGATAAGACAATGGACAGTGATGCTGAAGGAGTATGGAGCCCTGATATTGAGCAGAGCTTCCAGGAGGCACTCGCCATTTACCCACCCTGCGGACGCAGAAAGATCATCCTCTCAGATGAAGGAAAGATGTACGGTATGTGACCGTCACTTATTTATTTTGCTTACATAATATTTTTCTTATTTTATAACAAATACATATAATTGTACATTATATAATAATATACATAATATTAAACGTGTATGTACTGTAAAAACTGACAAGAACAAGTATCATCCTGGTTAGAAAAATAAATGAACAGCAGCTGTAGTATGAGTAAACTGTACTAGTACAATACATTAATCTGTCATTTCATTAGGTATCTTACTACTGCTGGGTTGCATGGGTCCTTTTTGCATCCAGAACTGCCTTAAATCTTTGTGGTGTAGAATCACAAGAGGTGCTGGAAATATTTCTCAATTACTGAGCAAACATCACTTAGTTGCTGCAGATTTGTCTCCTCCTCCAGCACATCCCAGTGGTTCTCTGGTAGACTGAGATTGAGATGATTTTAGCTTTGTGACATGTATTTAGAAGATGAGTACACTGTGGTCCTACAGGGATGGTCACTATTAGCAACAATATTCAGGTAGGCTGTGGCTTTCAAATGATGCCCCTATTGCCACACCATTAGACTGAAAGGCAACTTGAGCTCTGGATAGAAGGGCCCACCTTTCCTGTTGTCTATGCCAAATTCGGAACCTGCCATCTGAATGTCGCAGCAGAGCGTCATGAGACCAGGCAATGTTTTTCAAATCTTCTGTTGTCTAGTTCTGGTAAGATTAATTGTTGGAGAGTTGCAGCCCCACTTGTTCTTAGCTGACAGGAGTCGATCCTGTGTGATGTTTTGCTACAGTAGCTTATCTGCCTCAAGGTTTGACATGTGCACTTGGATACGTTTCTACGCATACTTTGATTTATTATGTATTTAAGTTACTGTTGCCTTATAGTCTGTCCATTCACATCTGGCATCAACAAGGCATTTTTCTCCAGAGAACTGCTGTTCATTGATGTTTTTCTTACAATTTTCTGTAAACCTTAGAGGTGGATATGTGTAAAAATCGAAACAGATCCAAAGTTTCTAAAATACCAAGTTCAGCCAATCTAGCACTTACAAACATACCACGTTGAAATTCACTTAGATCATATTTATTTAAAATTCTGATGCTCGGTTTTCAACTTCAGCGGGTAATATTGACCATGCCTACATACATAAATAAATTAATCCCTTAAAACCCATGATCCCCATTTGGAGATCGGGTCCTTTAACTCGCTGATGGAATGGGATGGGATGTAGACAGACAGAAATAAAGTAAAAATGTTCAGCAAAAAAATTGGCAGTTAATGGGTTAAGTTTCTGTCATGTGATTGGCTAATTAGATAATTGCTGTTAAATATAGGTTGCCTAATGAAGTCGCTGGTGAGAGCAGAATGTTTACTGTGAGCATAATTGGTCATTAACTTGCACATTCTACTTAAAGCACATGGTAATACATTTTGCTTTGACTCAGATCAAATTCTGACTTGTAATTAGAGGTGTGGTCTTGGGTATAATTTATGGAACGTTCTTCTTTTAAAAGCTTCAAATAAAATATATTTGATTCCGTCTGAAACTTTAGTAAGAATTTTTGTGTAAAATAACCACGTGTGAGAAAGTAATGTAAGGATTTAACCATATTTATGATTAAATAGACATCAAAAGCATGTCAATTAGTACAAATATTAATTACCAATTATTTTATCATTGTTCATAAATAACAAATATCATCTTATTAATTACTCTTAGTTCCAAAGAAACTCCATTGTAACAATACTTTAAAAACTAAATAAATTAAAATAAATAAGTTGTTCACTGGCAATTTTATAATTTAGCCCGTATAAGTCCACTTATTGTCCAGATTTTATAGGACGCAATATGTCAATGTATTGTATACTGTTATAATCTGTTGTAATTATTCCCAAACTAACCTGGTAGAAGCATTTGAGATTTTCACTTGTTCAAAACACTATAACAAGCAGACTAAGTATAGATTAAAATTTAAATCACATTGACAGCTGAACCTCATTAGTGGAACAAGGCTGTTATTTTTGTTGTTTATATATCTTAAGACAGTCACCTAACTTTTAGTGTGTTTTATTTAGTGTAATGATAAAAGTGGTTAATGCCATGTAGGAAAGATTCGCTTATCAATAGGTTTTTTATTCTATGGGATGAGCTAGTAAAACCAGAGCTGCTCAAATGCTCTGAAATATCTGCAGCTTGCTAGTGATTACATTGTCATGCATGTTTGTTGGTATGTATTTTATGTTGTAAATGAACTGGTTTACTGAATACCAGCAAATGTCAAAGATATTTTCATTTTACGTTTTCACCACTTCACTTGCTGTGTTAGCCAGGAATTAACATTCTTCTGCCTGGTCAGTTTTGATTATTAAGGGATTGTAGGGATGGTTCTGATTCAGTGAGACAATGTAATCACTTCCGAGTTAAAATGGTTTTGTGAGAATTTCCAAATAGAGAGAAGGTGTGGGGAGAAATTAAGGTTATCTTTTACACACTTGTTTATGCCTCACTGCGCCCGCACACACACACACACACACACACACACACACACACACACACACACACACACACACACACACACGTGCGCTGACAGATTTAATGTTTGTGCGTAACAATTCATGCTGTGTCACACCTGTTCTTTAAGTGCATCTTATCACTCACACTCAAGATACATTGTATCAAAGTATTCAAATACATTGTATTCAAAGTAGGTTGAAGTGAAATGTTAAATAAAACCAAACCTATAGACTGACTTTACTATGTAATGTTTAGAATTTTTATTTATTGAATTTTATTTTTTATTTATGACTTCTGATAAAGAATCCTCTTTTCCTTACAAGGCACCTCCATGTACACATCATAGCCAGCAGTTGTGTTTTTCACAGTGCAGTAGTGAACAGGCCTCCACTTGCCCTAAGTTGCAGTGAGAAGTTGTAAAAGCTGGTCTACAGACAGGTTTCTCCAGTAGAGCACAATCACCTTTTTTTCCTACGTGTTAGTTTCCGCCTAAACTGGTTTGTTTTAGCATTTCGTATCATTAGCAACTCAAGTTTCTATGCAGTTATAGGTTTTATTTTTCTCTTTCTCTTTTGTCTTGTTCGATCATTCTGAGAGCTCTGAAGTAGTAAAACCAGTTATGTTTGTCTTACCCAATCACAGTTTGTTTTTTCCCTGAATCCTTCCTTCTGTTCTGTGTACTAAAGTCTCCCCCATCTCTCTCTGTTGCTCTCCCTTTCTTTCTCTCGCTCTCCCTCTCTCTCTCTCTCTCTCTCTCTCTCTGTCTCTCTCTCTCTCTCTCTCTCCCTCTCTCTCTCTCTCGTTCTTATTTCTTTTATCCAAAAATAAACAGATTGTAAGTCAGAGCATTGCTTTCATTTGTAAGTGACTCGAGGTGTTTTGACGCGTTTCTTCTTTTTTTACTCAAGTCATTTCACTACTTTTAAAACTCATTAGTACTGTCTTCAACGAGAATAATCGTGTTATGTATAATAATCGGATAGCATTGATAAGTATAGGTATCAAACGATACTTAATGCTTAGATATTAGCGTTGTATATCTATATATTGTGTTGTAAGACAATATTATTAGCTTAGGCTAAAGATATAAGAGAAGCTGATACTTTACTGTAATTCATTTCAGGTAATGAATATGTTACAAAAAACAACAAATTTATCTGAGAGCCCTTGATATCAACCCCTAGAGCTCACCTCACAGGTTTTCAGTAGGGTTTAAGCCAGAGTACTAGGACTGATCATTTTGATCTTTATCCTGCTGGAAGATCCATCCACAACCTAGCTCTAGCTTCCTGGCAGATGCAGCCAGATTTTCATTAAAACCTTCTTTTACCTCACAGAGTCTTTGATACCATGTATCCTAACAATGTTCCAAATCCCTTTGGACGAAAAACAGCCCCACCACAGCCCCACAGGATTAGATTTGTTTCTGTATAATTGTTCTTCTTTTATGTTAAACCAAATAATTGTATGCTGCCAAAAAGCTATTTTATTCTGTTCTACCCAAAAAGCCCAGTTAAGGTCCAAGATTCAGTAACGTCTACTGACCCCAGGCAGATACGTGTGTTATTTGATGAAAAGAAGGGGCCATGCAAATAGTTTGTTAGCATAGAAATGTAATCTACTTGGCACTGACATCCTGTATAGCCCAGTAAAAGTGGAAGAAAACGTAGTTTTGATGAGCTTGTAACATCCAATTTTAGTTGATTGAGAAATGGATACAGTTCTATGGTCCATTTTTTAAAATGTCTGGGAGTGCCGCTAATTGCCATGTGCTGTTTTAAATGTAATTCAAATTTACATTTAATTTCATTTTCACAAAAAATAGGATACCCCCAGATGTTTGTGAGCAGTGGATATGAACAAACCTATTGAGACACCTACAAATTACACCTACATGAGCTTTTATATGTTAAGTTAATGCATAAATCCATAGGAGTTAGTCCACCTTTGCAGCTATAAAGGCTTCTACTCTTCTTCTACTCCACAATCTCTGTTCTAATTCTTTCCAAAGGTGTTTGATGTAGTTGAGGTCAGCCACCGCCACTGCCAGATAGAAGTGTGATTCTTTATTCAATAAAACATGTTTCCACTGCTTTAGAGTCCAATGGCAGCTTCGTTTACACCACTCCATTCGCACTTTGGTATTGTGCTTGGTAATACACCTAGGCTTGCATACAGCTGCTCACCCATGGAAACCCACAGTTTCTGTGCACAATATTTTTATTTGTTTACTTTTTTGCTAATGTTCATGCCAGATAATCTGTGCCACTTGTTGAGCTACACTAACCACTTGGAAGTTAATTTGAAATGCACATCAACACGTGAAGTGAGAGTCTTCCAGATCACTCTCCCCCTTTAATACCTCTGCTGATGTACAGCCAGTTTAACCATGCCTGAACGATAAACACAAAAACTGACAGACATTACATCACAGAAGATAAAAGCAGTAGAAATATTATTGTGAATGCCTCATTCTTAGCATTTTTGCAGGACGACTGCATGTTTCCATCTTTGACTAGAAGGGATTCCCTTGTGTGCTGTCTGAAAATGATATGTCCTTGAAACTACATTTCTATTTTTAGTAAACATCTGACACTCTGAGCTGATGTAAACCCTGTCCTGGATTAATTGAATGATTTGTTGAAAGATTGTTATTTCCAGTCCTTCTGCTTGTTAATCTCACTGAGAAAGGCTAGACTCGGATAGTCTGAAAACTGAAAGTAGAGAGATTTGGCCTTCAGAGTAGTTCCTTGATAAAATCTGTATAAGGCGTGTACATGCACGTGTGTCTGTGCGTACGTGTGTGTGTGCTCATGCATGTGTGTGCGCGTGTGTGTCCAGCTGTCCATTTGCCTCTATGAATTTACTAAAATGTCTTAAAATGCAACTTTTTGAATTATGACTCTACCTCTTGTTTTCAGCTGTGGGGTCAAGCTTTTTTTCCTCGGAACTTTTGTTCCAACCTCTGAGTCAATAAATCTTAGGTCCTTGATTTTTATGTGCTACTGCTTACTCAGTACAGATTACCATAGGAGGTTTTATGATTTAAGCGATATCCTTTTCTTTCTGGGAAGTGAGTACTTGACCAAAAGTGGTTTAAATTTATTATGTAGGCTATAGCAGTTGCTGAAGTTGTATGAATGAATAAAAGTGGAATGTTCAGATTGTAGCATTGCTGCAGCAGCGCATTCCTCATGTAGATATATTTTTGTGCTAAAGAATTTTCCTGTAGCCTGGTACTGTCAATCATAAATATTTGATTATAAAATTTCATCTCAGTTTATGACCTTCACATTGCTTTCTGTGTCTTTCTGGACAGTGAGCAGCCAGGAACCCCTGTGACTGTCTCAGGTGCATGCTCTTTCCATAGCTATAAACGCCTTCTCTGCTTACACACTTGTCATGTGGGGCCAAAGGCCTTGTCACTGAAGAAGCCCTCTCACGAGTGGGATGAGCTCAGCATTCCTAATTCGGCCACTGACGTGAGGCTGCAGGCATGCCGACTGCTTCTGCCCTGGTATTGCTGCCTGCTATTTAAAGTGCGTACTGGTCTGTTTTTTTTATGACCGTTGTCCATATTGACTTTTAGAGCCTAATGGGTAAGTATGGATGGTAGGCCCTGGCCTTCAGCTCATTCATTTGTATTGAGTCCATCTTTGATCCTAGTCTTTACTTAGTAAATTGATAGACTACTTGATAGAATGACTCAGTTATGTGGTTAACTCAGAGAAATGCAGCCAGTCTAGTTCTACTGTCTATCATTTAGCAAGTGATTAATTTTATTTCTTAAACCACGCACTTAAACTAAAAGAGAGAGAGGACTCTCCTTTCATTGGAACAGGTTGAGTGGGGACTTAATGTCACATGAAAGGAAAGCACATGGTATATGGTTTAGAAGCATCATGCAAGACTCTATCAGATAATATGTTTGATAGACAACAGCAAGGTTAGCAACAGAAGGACAAGTGCAAAGTGAAGAGATGTAGGAGGGGTTCCATCTCTTGGCAAAGGTGGAAAATTTCCATAGGGCATGCTGTCAAAAGCAGGCTAGACATGTTCTGGCATAAGAAAAGTCTGTTTGCAGTGTTACGAATGAGAGAGTGCACACAGCTGCATGGGCTTAAATTCCCAGTACCTGACAAGTCACCTTGTTCCTTGTCATAGGAAATCCATATTGTAGTGGTAAACTAGTTGTATTATTATAACATAAACTTGTAGTAAGAAATATTTCTATTTATAAATATTTCACAATATATTCTCTCCGTTTGGTTTAAATACAGTACTGTGCCAAAGTCTTAGGCCAATATAAGATTAGATATACTATATATTTTTTAAGGCATAATGACCATGTGTAATTATCTTTTAGCCTGTTTATTAGAACACAACCAGAAAATACAGGAAATTCCTATGTGACATTAAAAAACTAAAACAAAGCTTAAAAAAACCAACATATTTACTTGGTTGTTTCTTTTGGTTTTTCATTTTTAATGGATATGCTTAATAGCTGTAAAATGATTATCATGCTAATTCGCTTAATATAGAGTACAGTTGGCGTTCTGAAAGTTAACATTTGATTAATAGTTGAGTCGTTTGTACACTTTTTTAAAATCACTTGACAAAATGGGCGAAAGGCCAAGATAATGCTTAGAAAATCATCAGAAAGTCAAGTCAAGTAAATTTTATTTAAACACGCTTTTTAAAATGGACATTGTCTCTATGCATCTGTACAGAAGCCAAAAATAACAGAACAAGACCACTGTTAAGCAAGAAGATCCGAAGGACCCATCCTCTGTGGGTGATCTGGCAGATAATTTAACTAAATCCATTTAACACAAATCAGACAAACAATATTAATAAAACATAAATTGTAATTTGTATGTGTGTGTATATGTGTGTGTGTATATGTGTGTGTGTGTGTGTGTGTGTATGTGTGTATGTGTGTATGTGTGTATGTGTGTATGTGTGTATGTGTGTGTGTGTCTGAGTGTCTGTGTGTGTGTGTCTGTGCATGTGTGTGCCTATGTCTGTGTTTGAGTCTGTGTGCCTGTGTGCCTGTGTGCCTGTGGGTGCCTGTGGGTGCCTGTGGGTGCCTGTGGGTCTCTGTGGGTCTCTGTGTGCGTGTGTGTCTGTGTGTCTGTGTGTCTGTGTGTCTGTGTGTCTGTGTGTCTGTGAGGGCCTGTGAGGGCCTGTGAGGGCCTGTGAGGGCCTGTGGGTGCCTGTGGGTCTCTGTGGGTCTCTGTGTGTGTGCGTGTGTGTGAGTCACTTCTGTAAGATACCCTATTGATGAATGACGGTTCTTGATGCAGTACCTTCTGAGGGAGCAGAGATCACCCCTCTTCAGTTTAACTTGTACCCTTACCATTTATGGCCTGGAAATCCTCCAGATTCTGAATTGTTTTAATAATATTATGCTCTGTAGAGGAAGAAATCTGCAAATTCCTTCCAATATTTCTTTAAAGAATGTTGTTGTTTCACCTTTCAAAAAGTTTTGCAATAGATCTGCTGACAGACTGGAGATCCTCTGGAGAAGCCTCAGCCTTTGATGGAGAGGCTTTTTCAGCACATTAGGATTTCAGTCACCTGTTTAGCACATTAGCCAAAATGAAAAGTGTGACATTTATGATGATTTACGGTGAAATTATTGCGTAATTGCAGCCATTTCACTAATTCGAATGGATTTACAAACTTTCCTGATTTAATTATTGCGCAGCGCGGTCAAAATTCCTCCATCAGATTCTAATCGCTTCAATGTCTCCATGCTTCATTTCACATGCGCTTCCATACATCCATAATGCATGACCAGCGTTTCGTTCCAATTCTGCTTACCTCTTCTTGAACTCGATCGGTTCCTCCATCACAGAGAAACTACATCACATGAATGTTTCAAAGCATCAGCTCAAGCGTCCATAGGTGACATCTGAGAATCAAGGGTTATTTCAGAAAGTCTGCAAAGAACAGATCCTTCTAAAGGTAAAATCTGTCTGTTTTGGTGCTTTTGCTCAATATCTTTCTATATCTTGACTGCACACACACACACACACAAACACACACACACACACACACACTCACAGTGAAAATCTCCAGACCTTCTAACCTTGTGTACTTTATACCTCAGTGCTTTAGTAATATTCTTGATTGGATTTAATCTTCTCAGGACACCTAAGAGGTTTTCATGCCTTAATCCTGCTTCATATACGCTGTTTCCAAAATGTAATTAATAGGCAAAGGTTTGGGTACTCCTGTCAACAGAGAGCTAACTTACAAAGCGGATTCCAAAAAAGTTGGGACACTAAACAAATTGTGAATAAAAACTGAACGCAATGATGTGGAGATG
>JAVSBV010000010.1:6787403-6798300 GCA_033117975.1 Parotocinclus spilosoma | reverse complement strand
CGTGTAAATCGTACAATAAAGGTTTAATAAATATTTAATATGTTACATAGCACGTCCCGTCTTGTAACATGTTAGTTTAATCGGACCAGCCGGTTATTAGGACCAAAATCAACACGTCCCGACGTGGTCCCATTAACCGGAATCGACTGTATTAATTAATGTGGCATTAATGTGGTCTGATTAACTTCTATTCCCAATTAACAGTCAAGGCCTTAAAAATTATAATTAAAAAAAAAAATCTATCTTTTAACTCTGGACGTTGATGCCATAAACAGCTACTCACCTTGACAGCCAATCAGCGATGCGGATCCACGAGCAGAGGTGGGAGTTAGAGCAAAAGTCTGTACGCTCACGTTTGAACTAGCGACTGTTCTAACTCTGTTTCTGTGTTTAGAGACTTTTGTGCATTACTCATGTTTGTTTGGATGAATTCCAGCTACTTTTTTGTATCAAGCTGTACCGGATGTGCCTGTCATATTGTAAATAGTACTGTACCTGCATGTTCTGTCTTCACCTATGACTAAATAAACCGGTATGCATGACCTTGTTGAGGCTCTGTTTCATCTGGTCCTCCGTGTTGTTCGTAATTCTGTCTGTGGATATTTTTTCGGCTTCTGTAATTACAACAAATTATCAGGTCCATCGTACTAACCTGGGCCTTTTTCTAGACGGGGACGTAATGGTATGGTGATGTATAATTATTCTTATTGTTATTGTTATTGTTATTGTTCTAAATGGGATCCCCATAAGGGATGCGGTGTAGATGGTGGGATTCCACTCATGCTTTTGCAGAAATCTCTAATACATTTATTTATTGTCGGCAGCTCCAGCAGCACTGCTGTTGTGCAGCAATGTCTCTATCCAGTCATACGCACACTGACACTCCACCACCACATCAGTGCAGTGCAGAAAATGATCCACCACCCTAACAGGACTTGATATGTGCTGGTCCAGTGAGGGTCCTGACCATTAGAAGACAGAGTAAAGGGGACAAATTTAGTACAGTAAGTGGAAAAACAGATGGGCTACAGTCTGTAATTGCAGACCCACAAAATACAAAGTGCAGTGGAGACTAAAACGTGAGCAGAATAGAAATCTAAATCTAATCTAATCGAAATGTTTTCACAATACTGTGTATACATATACCCCAGTAAAGCGGGACGCTATTGATTACCGATTAGTCTTACACACTAATTAATTTACAAAGTAAAACAAATGGTAAAAATGATTCAGTTCCTTTTTGTTCTGAAAAAATAATTGTGGCACATGGGTTTTGTTAAAAATGTTTCTTGATCAGACTTTTTGCCCCTCGCATTAGATTTACTTTAATAAAAGGTTTGCTGTTTCTCAGTTTTCAGTGTGAGATTATGCTAATTTGCCAAAAGTTTGTATTTCTGCTAACTCTTTTTAACTCCTTTTTAGCAGGGGTACCAATAATTGTGGAGATGACTGTAATTCTGGACTCGGACTGGCGATCGTTCTGCGCTCTATCACACTGACCACAGTGGAAAGGATCTGTAATTGGCTTCTGTTCCATTATTTCATAGTGTGCTCAATCAGACGCTGCGGATTAAGCCCCGCGCCGTTACACTCGCTCACGTGCCGTAGTCACGATGGAAGCTGCGAAGGCACCGGAGATAATGTTCCTATTATACTCACGGCTAAACGCAAGCGCTACGCCCACACCGCCGCCCATTGCTAGGCGTCGTTTTAAACGTTCGCCCATACAGGTCGCTGCAAGATTTATCGATTAATAAGAAGCCGTTTTCTTCATCCAGATGTCGCGCTTCGAGCGAGGAAAAAGGAATTGGAGCCGGTCGTAGAGGACGGCGCTCGTTCACCAAAAGGGGCCAAAAAATTAGCATTTCAGAGCTGCCTTTGGAAATCAAGCTGACAGGCATTTCACAATCTGGTTTATTCTACAACGAGATACGGACGGAGAAGGCGTGACGCGCGAGAAAAAGGCGAGAGGAAGGAATTTTTTGAAGGTGTAACTTGAAATGACTGCAATCAAAGAGCAAGTCATAAAACGGACTGTTTTTTGGCAGCAGAACACTAAAGACTAACTAATAATGCTTGCACGACAGGTAGAAAATGAATAAATGGGCTTTTTTTTTAAGGTTTCTCAAATGCTTTCAGGTTGAAAGTGCACACTTGAATGCATAAAATGATGACAAAAGCATAAGAAACAACCTTTGAAAAAGAAAGTCAGAATAATGAGAAGGAACGAAATTCTCAAGAGGTCAGATTCTCGGCAGGTAACAAACCCCTTATTAAATATTTCCTCACATGTTCAGGCTCATAGATCGTTTTTTGATTTCTTTCTTTCTTTCTTTTTGATTGATTGTACTGACATCGATGTAAAACAAACTCGGTTTGAAAATGTCAACTAGGGGAAATATTGGCACCCCTGGTAAAAGATAATGAATAGATGCTGAGTGGTGTCTTTATGGATAAAATGAGAAAAATCCATTTCCTCAGTTGTCATGCCCTGGTCGGAATGTCAGGAGATGCTGTTGCAGCATCAGGCAGTGTTTTTTTTTTTTTTTTTTTGCCAATCGTAGCCCCATGGGACCAGATCTGAATCCTCTGCTGCGACTCGAACTCGTGTCATTGTGGTGGTTGGCTTGCATTTCATATGCGTCCCCATCTGAGCACTAAAATAAAAAATATATGCTTCGTATAAATGACATTTTCATTCAAAAATATACCGTTTTGACCATATTTGGCAACCGTCAGGTTAAGGGACTACACCAAAAACATTGCAGTTTATTTCACAGAGAAGGAGTTGTTGGTATTGAAATCAACTTTGTGCTATGTATTGATGTTATATGTAAGTATTTATACAATGTTTAAGCTACAGGATAAGTGTGTTGGGTGGGGAAAACTATACACTGTAGCGGAGGCTCTAGTTATCCTGTTATGCTGTTCTTAGCCTTGGATACAACATAACATTAGGTTGGGGATTGTAGGCAAACACACTGCTTCTCTCAGTCCAGTCATGTTCCCCCTCTCAGAGTCTGGGCAACTGGGCAAACTGTCTGAGTGTGCTATAGAGGCATGCCTAGCAGTCAATGATCTCTGAGCAGGGGGTACAGCAAGGGCTACACTACCCAAAAGTAGCCTCTGAGAGCCATTTTGTATACATTTACATTTTCTGCATTTAGCAGACACCCTTATCCAGAGCGACTTACACAGTCTTACAATCCAAGCAATGGTGGGTTAAGGGTCTTGCTCAAGGACCCAACTGTGGCAGCTTTGACCTTCTGGTCCAAAGTCCAGTACCACAGTCCCACCTATACCCACTATACAGTGGGAGAGTTATTTTTATGCACTCTTGTGGCAAGGCCCAGTGTCTAAATAATTTGCTTAAGACGTAATTGAACTTGTTTTTTTTTTGCAGCAATATTTCTATATTATCTGTTAATGTATTTTAAAAAAATCTATTAGTAATATATTATATAGTGGGTAGCACCGCTGCCTCACAGCAAGAAGGTCCCGGGTTCAATCCCAGGGTGGAGCGGCCTGGGTCCTTTCTGTGTGGAGTCTGCATGTTCTCTGCGTGGGTTTACTCCGGTTTCCTCCCACAGTCCAAAGACATGCGTGTAAGGCTAATTGGCGCCCCATCTAGGGTTGTTCCTGCCCTTGTACCCAGAGTTGCCGGGTGGGCACTGGCAGGCCCGCGATCTCGTGTGGATTAAGTGGAAGATAATAAATAAATGAATTAATGGAACTTCTCCCTACTGTGTAATCTGATCTAGTCATGTGATTCATGCCATGAACATATGTGGTGAATTATAACATGACTTAAGAGGTTTCAAACTTACTAGAAGAATGGTGTGATGTTGTTCTGTAATGGTTTGGAATTGTATTGCACTGAAAATGGAAAAAATGTAATTACTGCTTACTGTACATGACATCATTTTAGTAAGTATTTATCTAGAATAACATATTTTAACAATTGTATTTATTTTAATGTACTTTTATGTACATTATGCTTGTTAGGTCAAAATAGTTCATAGTCAAATATATGTAAATATGGGGATGTAATAATACACTCTGCACATGATTTGATTCACTATACTTAAAAAAAAACATTGTATAAAAGACATTCCTTTCACTTTTCTGTGATTCAGAAATGTAAGCTACCGATGGGAACTAAAAAAAATGTAAAAGAAATGTTAGCATTCTGTAATTTAAGATATTATCAAGCTATTTTATTTAAAATTAAAATGTTAATTTTTAATCAAGTTTTAAATTCCTCTTATAAGAATAACAATTCAAAATTTGTATAAAACGTGTATAAATTTACCAAAAAATATATATTTAGCAATACTGTGCAGATAAAAGAAATTAACTGCGTTTCACTTAGAAAGGGATATAGGTTTGTGAGCATGAGGTATACCCTCTGGTTTTTACAAAATGCAACTGCATTAGATGGCATAATAAACTGGAATCAATACTACTATTAATAATAATCCAAGTCAGTGATGCACATTGTTCCATTTTGATTCTCATATTGCGCACTCATCTTTAGTAATTCATTAAGCATCATTACAATACACTGTTCACAATAATTATGGAATATTTCCAAATCAATACGAATATGATCTCACAAGAATTGCTGGCCAATTTGAACACCTTACTGAACAGTCATTGTGTGGCACTTTGTGGTCAGTTTGACGTTTCTGTTCTGAATGGTGGATCATTCTCAGTACTGCAGTGTCCCTAATGTGGTGTTAGTGTGTTTCATCTGTTGTTGCACAGTTTGTGTTAGTCATCCTCTAGTGTTTTATCAGTGCTCACATGATGCTGCCTACAGGATGCTTTTGGCAGCAGTGACACTGAGGTGTTTAAAACTCCACTCACCCCTCCAACACAACACGTGCACAAACACCATCACCACATCAGTGTCACTGCAGTGCTGAGGTTGATGACTATTGCAGAACATGCTTAAGGGGAAAAGAAAAGTATGTAGAGAAACAGGCACAGTCTGTAATTGTAGAACTACAATGTGTTTCTATATGGTGAGTGGTAAACTGCTAAACTGAAAGAAAAAAACAAAAACAAAAAACAAGGTGTACCTAATATAGTGGCCAGTGAGTATATGATCATTGCGTGTGAATCTTTATGACGTATGTGCATGTGTGTGTCTCAAAACCCTTTCACATTCCTTCAGGTGTCTAGTCACATACAAGTGTTAGCACGGAAGAAAGTCCGCGAGTTCCAAGCGGGTATAAAGGTAGGTGTCTCCTGCTAGCCTCAATGGCTAGCATGCAAACCGGAGTCTCTTTCCTCTTGGTTATGGCTTCTCTTTTCTCCCTTTTTCCCTCTTCTCTCTCTTTCCCCTTTGCTCCTCTTTCTGCTCTTCTCTTCTGCAGGTTTCTAGCCATTTGCAGGTTCTTGCCAGGAGAAAATCTCGCGAAATACAGTCAAAGCTGAAGGTATGCGCTTATGTGCGGGTGGGTTGGGGGCTTTGCGGCGTTTGGCTTTGTGCTAAGTTGATGTAGTCAAAATGATGAAACCTTAGTTATAAGATGCCTTTGGCTGTCCAAACTGTAAAGAAGAGCCAAGTCTATGTCCAACTAAAACAAAACCTGTCTGTGCTAGATGGAAGGCTGAGTGGTGTGAGTGAAGTTCCGTGCTGAGAACCGTCTTGCTTCATAGCAGAAAGGCTGAACGTGCATGACGGCTTCATGCTATCTGCCTGTAGACTTTTCTAAGACTTCCTGTCTTTTAAACTTCTTCCCTCTTCTTACCCACATCCAATGTCCATCCCATCTTGCACCCTGACCAGCTGTCTATGCTTTTCAGTTTACCCTTAACACTCTTAGCACAAACTAGGCAGGTTGTTTAGTACGTATTATTTTCAGTTACTCCTATTGCTGTGTTGCAAGTCCAGTAAAATAATCATTTCAAAACAGTATTGGGACAGTGCTGTGAGGAAAAAGTTATCAGTGAACATTATATCCTTATATCCTTTTTGGCCTGTCAGAGCTCCTACATTTGTAAGACTACTTTTGACGTACCTTTGAGGTTTTCAGAACCACTTACCGTACTTAAAACACCCTGTGTAATGCTTCTTAATCCATGGACCTGAGTCTGACCATAAACAGACTATCCAGTTTTATTAGTTTTTATTTATTCTGCAGTCTACTGATATTAAACCAGTGGTCTTGCTAGAAGACATTTTTAATGAGACATAAAGTATACATCACAGTGTTTAATTTGACATACAAAGTGAAAAAACAGTACCTGTAAATCAGGTACATTACATAATGTAGAATATGGGTAAATTAAACAAATGGTAAAATAATAGATCTTACAACATAGTGTGTTGTCTCTGGTACTACAAATATGTGCCATTTAATTCCCATCTGATCAACATCCATTTGCTTTAATGACCGAGAAATGTGGCTTGCATCTATAACTCACATCTGAATTACAGTACACGGTGGGTCAAAAGTCACAGGACACGTCGCATGCTGTATCGTGGACTTTTCGCTAAGGCTGCCAACACCGTTATGTTTTTTTTGTTGGTAGCGGTCTTCAGACGAACACTGACTTCTACAGTCCTGGTTTCTTGGAATTTGGATATGAGGGAGGCAACAGTGCTGTGTGAAGTTGGTCTTTCTAGGTGTTGGTTGTTGAAGTCTGCAGCTATGATATGGCAGCTGCATTGCCTGGCTATCAGAATCATCAATTTACCTGTGATGAACAACAAAAGTTTTTACATTTTTGTGTTGATAACTTTTAAACCACAAAAGACATTGCAAATCTGATTGCTGCAATCGATTTCTGAGAAACTTTGTCTTTGATATGCTACATTACCACCTTTCAATTGGAATAGCTTGCCATTGATATGATGGCTGTCAAGATGGCAGCCATGTTCCATTTATAGCCTAAAAGATAGGCCCCCTCACTCAATACCTGCCGGGCTATTCGGATATGTAATTTTCCTTTTTTTTCACATTTTTCCTAAAATAAAAGTGTGCCCTGAGACTTTTGACACACCCTGTACAAGCGAACTCTGGCGACACCTGCTGACAGGAAAAAGAATCGCATTCTTCAAAGTAAATGTGCTTCGCCGTTTTCGTTACGTTTTTAGACCATTAGCACATGCATCTTTTTTATATTGTGTTTTAATAATTATTATTGTTTAAACTGGGCTACTATTCGACTGTGGTAATGTCTCGTTCCATGTAACAGAACATAATGCGGCCCTTAAACGGTACCCTTATTGAAAGAATCAAGTGAATTATTTTATATGTATATATTATAGAAATATATACACCGATAAGGCTTAACATTATGACCACCTCATTGTTTCTACATTCGTTGTCCATTTAATCGGTTTAGAGACTTATAGTATTAGAGAGAAGAGTAAAGGGGACAAACAAAACATTTAAAGAACAACATGGACTAAGAAAAAGATTATAGAACTACAAATTGATTCTATTTAGTGACACTGATCAAATGGACAATGAGTGTAAAAACAAGGAAGTGGTCTAAATGTTATGTCTAATCAGCTATTATAAACTCTATATTGTTTTATTGGAAGAAATGCTGTGGCTCTTTTCTTTATTTTCTATAATCAATGAATTCTTCTTAAACACATTCGCATATGGATGTTTTTGTGCTGTTTGTACTACAAAACAACAGAATTTTAATTACCATGTTACTTATTTATAACATTATATCATTTCTAAATTATATAAATGTCGTTATTTATATCACACTTGTAAAAAAAAACATTCAGAGTACAGTAAGATCCTAGTTTTCCACAAGGAAATTAGCTTTTTAGAGGAAGAGTTCAGAGTGCAAAATCTTGAAAAATCAAACCTGCGTAGTTATTTCTGAGAGAGATGTATTTTAAAGAGGTAGTGTCAGACCACGCCATGAGTCCACGCCAGAATTTTGTACTAATGTGATCTCTTTCTTTTACTTCAGGCCATGAACTTGGTAAGTTTGGATTTGTTTTATTGTGCATTTTCTTCGCTTTACCAACACCGCACGCTAATGCCCAGTGCCTTTAAAAAAAAAAAATCTCAGCTGTATGCATATATTTCCAGTAAGCTTTGTGTCAGTTTAATGTCTGGGCATTGTGTCCCCATGCATTGCCTGCTTCACCTTGCTGCCGTGACCTGTTTGCTTGTATTGATGCAAAAAAAGGCACTGACTGTAAAGAGACACAAGTTGCTGAAGGTTGATCTACATAATAGTAGGGTACATCAAATGTGCAGTAGCTTTTTCATAAACTATGACCGTTTACCTCAACTCTGTACTAATGTAAGAAACTCCAAGATCCAAGAAAGGCAGGTTAATTTAAAAGTGGTTTGATTTGATGTAAACAAAAATAGACTAGCAGCAATGACTTGCTTAGTTTTATAAACCTTTAATGGACTTCACACTGTGCTCAGGGGTTGATCTGTTTGCTTCCGCTAACTATTCCCATCTGTCGCTTTTTCTGCTCTTATGGAAACCCAGATGAGCACTATGTGCGGATCACCTATACTGGACAAATTATTCATTTCACAGAATATACTAGGAGTTCAACAAAGGGAAAAATTCTGCAGTGACCTTTGATCCATTACATGCTCTCTGTTTTCCTTTTCTGGCATCTTGATTGAAAACCTCTGTTTCTTGATATGAAACCTTTATTCAAGTTTCCGTAGCTTTCACTTTGAAACTGTTAATGGAAAATAATACAAGAAATCATTTTTCAACTTAAGTTTTTTAACGGTAACATGAATGCTTCTCACCTTTTTCTCCTGCTCATCCTTAGGATCAAGCATCTAAAGACAAGGCTCTTCAGAATATGGCGTCGCTTTCCTCGGCTCAGATAGTGTCTCCAAATCTGATCAAGAGCCAGCTTCCCCCACTGCCCCAGCCGCCATACGCACCTCCCCCTAGGGTGAGTACTTTTACTTTAGTCCCAGGCCTTTGGACCAGGCCTTATTAACACACAACTAATATGCATGTGCTCCCTTATTCATTTCAATTCCATCTTTTGCAGTTTTGGCCGACTCCAATTTCAGGACAGCCCGGACCCTCTCAGGAGTAAGTTTTGTATTTAATATAAAATGGGTTTTTAGTACTCATGTGGGTCAGTCTAGGCTGGGGCAGAAAGCAGGCTGAGCTCATGCATAACAGGTTTAAACTCAGTTAGGGTTTGCAGTGAATTTTGTTACTAATAATACTGTATACCTAAAATAGACATTGCTTTTGTAATGCGTGTGCAGGTACCACATGTTTTCCACACATTTATGTACTGAACAAAAATATAAATGCAACACTTTGGTCTTTGCTGCAATTTTTTTATGAGCTGACATTTTCTATGCACACACAAAGTGTTTTTCTCTCAAATATTGTTTATAAATCTGTGTTAGTAAGCATTTCTCCTTTTGACCGATAATTCATCCACCTCACAGGTGTGACATGTCAAGATGCTACTTAGAAAGCTTGATTATTGCACAGGTGTATCTAAGCCTGGCCACAATAAAAGGTTTACTTTTACAGTTTTGGGGTTTGGGGGAGGCATTTAAGCATTTGCACACTCAAGTTAGTCACGACTATGAACTGCAATAGGGGGGTGACTAAAAAGCTGTGATGGACATTTTTGAAGTCAGCATGCCAATTGCACGCTTTCTCAAAACATGCAACATCTGTGGCATTGTGTTGTGTGATAAAACTGCACATTTTAAAGTAGCATTTTATTGTGACCAGCCTGTGCAATCCTGGCTAAGTAGTATCTTGATACGACACACCTGTGAGGTGGATGGATTATCTCAGCAAAAGAGAAATGCTCACTAACACAGATATAAAGAAATTTGTATTATATTTAAGAAAAAAAGGCATTTCGTGTTGATTTTAAGTTGAGTTAATGAAAAATAGGAGTAAAAACAAAAGTTTTGTGTTTATAAACTGCTCACAAAGATTAGGGGATATTTCAATATGGGGTATTGCAAAATGTTATTTTTGAGCTGTATATTTTAGTCCAGTATACATATGTGATTAACATGTCACTATTTAGTTTTTTGTAATACATGCCCTTTATTCGTTTGTTCATTCAACTGCTTATTATTATATTATTTTTTATATAATTTTTTTAATGTATTTGCTAATTCTTTATTTAACTTCTAGAGGGTATTGCATTTTGTAGCTCTACAATTGCTGATCTCTAAATAGTTGCTCCCCTTTACTCTGTTCTCTAATGGCCAGGAACTCAACTGAACCAAAACAGATCAGATACTGTTTGGGTGGTTGATCATTCTCAGCACTGCACTGAAATTGATGTGGTGTGTTCTTTTGTGACAGTGAAAGACAGCCTTGTAGATGTAATGGCAGAGACTGTTGTTGTACAGTTTGTGTTAGTCAGCCTCTAATCATTCATCGGTGCTCACAGGATGTTGCATACAGTATGCTGGTAGCTGGACATTTTTGGCTGGTGGACTGTTTTCAGTCCAGCATTGACAGTGATGTATTTAAAAGCAGCTGATATTGTCTCAACACTGCTGTGTCTCACCAACTCATATCAACACATCAGTGTCACTTCGGTTCTGAGAATGATCCACCACCCAAACAGTATCCAATTTGTGCTGGTCCTGACATTTAGATAACAGCGTAAAGGGGACTAGCAAAAGATGTTCGAGTTGCAGATGAACTACAAATCTGTTTGTGTGTTTCTGTTTCTGTGTGTGTTTCTGTTTCTGTGTGTGTTTCTGTTTCTGTGTGTGTTTCTGTTTCTGTGTGTGTGTGTGTGTGTGTCTGTGTGTGTGTCTGTGTGTGTGTCTGTGTGTGTGTCTGTGTGTGCTGTGTGTGTGTCTGTGTCTGTGTGTGTCTGTGTGTGTGTGTGTGTGTGTGTGTGTGTGTGTGTGTGTGTGTGTGTGTGTGTGTG
>JAVSBV010000010.1:6764577-6778729 GCA_033117975.1 Parotocinclus spilosoma | reverse complement strand
TTGCTCCCATACGGTGAGCAACCTTGGCGTGCCAACTTTATACTTTCGGTTTTGTTTCGTTAGGAGTCTCTAAGCTCTGCCCTTATATCCCCTTTTGGTTTTTTCTCATTATCTCCCCATTCTTATTATACGTCGTGGGTTACACCTATCCTGCATACTTGGGTCCATTATTAAAAACACCAACCAGTATCGTTACAACATTGCCAGAATTTTCCGTTAGATACTGTTCTTGGATGCTTAGGAGAATATCTGATGTTGCATTATATTGATCAGTATAATTAATACTCTGAATTTTTATTACTATCAGGTCAACTTGTAATTTAAATATTTGTGTTGAAAAAGTACCCTTTGCTAACAATGTAAATAATAATAATAATACACTACAATACCTGTTTCATAGTCTATGTCAGTATTATTTGAATTGCCTAGTTTCTCCAAATGTGCCTTATTACTTTCAGCTTTGTAAAGGTGTGTTATTCATATCAGAATATCAGCAGGTTGAGCTTGATTTGTAGGGTCATACATCTACATCTAGAAATTTAGTGCATGCCCTTGTCCAGAGCAACTTAAAACTGATGAAATCTTAGCAATTACAATTGTGATAATCCAAGCAATTATGGGTTAACAACCCAACATTAGCAGCTTGGTTGAGGTATAATTTTGGCCCTGGATCTTCTGGTTAGGTCACCACAGTTCTAGCCATTTTGTGAAGTGTATTAGTATAAGGTTTTATTTACCACTCACGTTTTCACTGTGTAGGTCCTTTGGCAGCATCAAACATTTTCTTGCGGCCTTCCATTCCAGACATTGCTTCCACATTTTTCCTCCAGTCACTAACCTCCACTGTCTTTTCCTAATGATAACATGTAAATGTTGACTATTGAAAATGCAGTTAACAAAGTAGCATGGCTACCCAAAGAACCTTTCTGTCATTACAGACGTTATCAATCAATACCTTTTCTGTGTCTTCTTTCTTGACTGATTTGAGGTTAGCTCTGAGGTCTAAAGAAACCTTGTGCTTGGAGCCCAAAAGTGAGCGCAGGATGGCATCTGCTGACACCCTCACCCTCCTCAGGCTAGGCCGTTTGAACTTCCCTCTCAGGTCCAGAACTTTAATGTTAAGGTCTTTAATCTGCATAGAGGATGGTTACTGAGACGTGTCCAAATTATCCTGTATTTATTTCCTTTATGTATGTATGGAGAGTAGATACTCTATATGAGTGTGCCAGTAAGAAGAAAAGGACATTAATTCTAAAGCCTCACCCATGTAAATTGTTCTATATGACATGCTCTGTCACCAGTAGACAAAGTCACCATGACATCATACATCTAAAAGGTGGCTTTTATACACATTAATTTCTTTGTTTGGCCTAAAGCTAGCATGGTTGTGCAAATGATTAGCAATCCTGGGAAAAAAAGAGGAACAGTAGCAATTTATCCTAAAGGGGGACGTGGTTGCATGCGTTCAGTATGGCTGCCACAATGATTCAGAGATTCTTAGTTTGATCCAGACCTCTGACTATGCCTAGTGCTGTAAATTGCACACTGTGTGATGTAATGTAATAACCTTGCTGCTGTCACAAATAGCCATTGATGATGATGTAAATAAACAAATATTTAAATAGACAAAAAACCTATTTTGCATGTAGCCAATAAAGCTATGTTTATGGCTGCTGAACCTTCCAAACAATAATTTGCTTATACATGTTTGGCCTAAATACAATATATTTGACACATTTTGTGGCGATTGAGCCAGTATTAAAAGGTACTGCTTTGCAACAAAGCTTTTTTTACACTTAAATGAAAAGGATTTGGAGTAAGCCTGCAAAATGAAAGAACGAAAATGGCACTCTAATAATAATATACATCATATTTCTCATATATCTACTTAAAATATACACATGAATGAGTGATCTAACCTCTCTGGTGTTGTGCAGCACTTTAGCTTCAATATCATAGCGCTCCTCATCCACCACATCTATCTTGGCGTGAAGCTCTCGACATAATTCCTGTCAATGGTGAGTTTCAAATTGATTTTATTACTGTACCTTACTGCTTAACTGCATTTCCACAAGGTACCTACAAGCATTTGATGTTTGTTATATATTAGGATCTGAATCTTACATGCATGCTGATTGTGAGTGAAGGTATACCTGAATCTCTGCAAATGACATTCCATGAGTTTGCAAAGGAGGGGCCTTCTCATCCAGATACCTCTGCTTCTCTTCCTCTTTTTCTTCTAACTCCTGCTCCAACATTTCTTTCGCTTTAGCAACCATCAAGCTCTAAGCCAATCACACATAGAAAGAGAACATGGGAGTGGCATTCTTGTTGAATAAGTGTCTTGGTAAGTGTGAACAATCTCTGTTTATTATCCTCCTAATTTCACAATTTCCTAAAGATCAAGTGTCTGTAAAGCATAGTGCACAAACCTACCTTCAGCATGAGCTTGCGAGAGGCTGAAATCTTGGACTTTTTCTTGTGGATATAAAACAATGTACATTATTTATCCAGTTTTTAAAAATATTTGCAATGACATGAATATGAATACCAAAATCTTTGATTAAAATGCTTTATGCATGTATTAATAAAAACAAACAGTGGAAAAAATTAAAAATTCTGTGAAAAAAATGTTTTTATATATTAACTTTATTTTAATCAAATAATTTTCAGTATCTTTCCAGCCAATAATATTATACGATAATAAATTTAAGGGCATTAGAAGAACAGTTCAACCTCAACTGTAAGCTGTGTTAAAAAGTTGGTTTCGAGTCTACTCTATTTAGTATAAATGGCCGTCTACTATGTCCAAATAAAAGTCCACAACCATATTCAACTGTTTTGAGGTATTTAAATATTGTTGCATTTTATTTTCATTACTTACCTCTAGCCTGTAAGGAAAAAAAAATATAATGAAATAATGAACTGTGGTTAGTAAAGAAAATTTGAATAACTGTTTGAATAATTTAATTGTATGAAGATTGTTTATTCTATTTATAACAATTAAAACTTAATTTATAGATTGTATTACTTTTACTGTGATTTATTTTCTCATCAATAATTAAAACATTTCTCACTATGTAAAGCAGTTTATAGAAGCTGACAATCTACTTACTCAGGCATCTTTAGAACGTTGATTCAAGCTAGATGTAAAAAAAAAACAAAGGCTTTTGTCATAAAATCTTGGACCATTGATGAAATTAAATATTTGATCTATTTCCAGTTGTCAGCATTAAAAACTCAAGGCAATGAATGACTTTCTCAAATCAATCTGTTAGTGTTTTAGTGTAAACATTTAGAATTATATCAGACATGTTCTTAATTCTTATTCTAGAAAAAAAAATTACCCTCAGTTGTGTTTACTAATAGTTATAGCATCAAATTGCTATGCTTTTCAGCTGTGGGCCACAGGGAAGTGTTGACCCTTGCTAAGTTTTTCTGTTTGTCATTGCAAGGACTTTCAATTAACATTGTATTACTGGAGCAAAATGCCCCCACCCCTGTTAAAAACACGCAGGCATACACACACAGGAACACACAAACACTTCTAAAGTGAACCCCCTAAAAATAAAGTGTTGGCAGACATGCAACGTTGTTTGGAGATAATGGCATGCCAGTAATGTCAGACAGAAACAATTTGGCTTTCCTTTATTTTTTTTCCACACAATTATTGGGCAGTAAATAGATCTAAATCAGACATTAAAGGGTTGCAGTCCTGGGATTTTTTACTGGAAATCTGTCTTTTGTCTAAATCAACTCTATGACATTCTTTGAACACAGTAATTTCAACGTGAGTGACCTTTCTTAAGTGTGCAAATTCTTGTACAAGTAGAACTTAAACAAAATAATGAACTATTTTTACTCATATTATAATCAATAAATGGATAGATACAGTTCGGTTTCTAAACCTCCACCTTGTGTCCAACTGCTTTCGGAAGCATAATATGCTGGTATGATTAGTGGATCCAGTTTTGACGACATTTTATATTACAGTATTGTAGTATAATTGGCAGTCATACCACCATACGATAATTCATTAAGCAGTTTCAGTGGGGGCCAAAATCTGTGATGACTAGGAAAAATTCTTCTATATGGTATTTTTCTTAATTCATTGCTACAATCATATAATTAGCAGAATGTTATTGCAATTTTATCTATTTTTTATCTATAATGTTGTAAAAGCATGGACTTACCAAAAAATCCTGTGATGGCTGGAGGACTACTCTTCTAAGTGATGCTCTGTAAAAATGTCTTCTTCTTTTAAGCCAGCCTCTCATTGCTATTGCCTTGCTCCTAACTGGGTGATATTAATAGACATGCACACAACTCTTATCCAACACTTGTGCTTCTGGCTTATTTCTTTTAGACTTGGTCAGTGATGGTCAGTGCTGACAGTTACTCTGTATGTGCAAACAAGATTACCCTGTTTATCACCATCCTAATCTCTGTTCCCAATTTTCCAGTTATAATTATTGTACCAGGTGCATGGGACCATAGGAAAGGTAAAAAGTCAACGTCCAGACAGAACTACAAGATCCTCTGTGAACAGTATGTTTCTCATAACTGTGAACTAACCAGAGACACAGTATTATTTATACTAGAAATTTTCAGCTATTATTATTTTGTAAGTTTTTAAGATGCAAGACTTCTGAAACGTTAAACTTTTTAAATGCTTTCCGCCTACCTAAATTAAAGGACATCCTCAGGACAGTGAAATATATTCAAATACTGTGTTACTTAATTGCAAGACGTGAACAAAACTCAAACCGATAACCAGATTTGTTTGTATCTCCACTATGGACCTGTTGTAGCATACTATAAAGTTACATTAAGTACTTAGACTGAAATTAATATACATGTTCATTGTTTAGCTATAAATAAGATTATATCAATTGGGTTCAATCCCTGTTGGGGGTGTATGTTTGAATACAGATTCACATGTAAAGTGGCATTGAGATGTTCCCAAATAGCATTTTTGGTTTGTCAGATAGGCAAGATTCTGATAAGAAGGTCAGTTATATCATTTGAGTGGCTGAATGCCAACCTCTGTTACTTGCTATTGAACTGGCATTCAAGCCTTTTGTTTTCAGTGACTTTGTGCATCTGAGTGCAGATGGTGTGAGACAGGATGGTGTTTAGATAGCAGCTCAGTCATTAATTCAGGGCAGTGTTCCACCATTTATGGCCAGTTTTTATAGTGGGTATTATAGTTCCTATACAGTGCATGTTAATTCAGGGAGTTTCTTGTGTGCCTCTGCGTAATGTAAATTTGCAGATTAAATAGTTGTCTGGTTTTATAAAACTTGCTGGTCATTCACAGTTATCAGTGGTGTTTATGTGATTTAGGGTAGCAAAGAGCAAATTATGCATTTTTCCTAAGATTGTGGCAGCTCCCATTACTATTAGTGATAATTTCTAGTGCATCAGGACATTGGTTGGTATCATTAATCAGAAGACTGACTATTTTGTACAAAATACCTTAGCCTAGCCTGTGGTGCTTTTTATGTACTATGATGCAAAAAAGCCAATCCACCTAATTATTTTGCATAGACTTTTAATACTACCTTAAATGACTATGTTGATTGTGTATGTTAAACCAACGATGTCAACTAAAGTTGCTAAAACGTTACTGGAGGGTACCATATCTTCCAAGTGCATCAAAGAGTTCTGCTTTTCCTTGTAGCTTTCTTCAGCACACAGTCATTTTTTGGACTTTGGAAAGCTCGGGCCACCTTTCAAAGGTAAATTTTTTCCATTCCTAATTGTGCTGTGTATTTGTGCGTCTTTGAGATGCTTTGCGTATTTTAAATTTTGAGAGGTGTAAGTGTGGCAAAGGTGTTATATCCTACCTAGGGAATACTGTACACCACAGTATAGTCACACCTTTAGTGACAAAGGAGCTAGCTAACGTCCCCCTTCAAAATGTATGGCTCCTACTGTATCCTTTACAGACCACAAGCCACTGGTTTTCCTGGCTGGCATGAAATGGCACTTCTTAATGCACCGGTAAATTACACTGCTCACAAAAATTACGGGAAATTTCTAGATGAATCCCACAAGAACTGCTGGGCAATCTGATCCTGTCCATGTTCCATCACTGTCAGTCTTGGGTGACCATGCACCCTACTGAACAGTCAATGTTTGGCACTCTTGTCTAGTGTAACATGATTTTGTTCTCCCACATGAATATATCTTTTGCTATAATTAAATTATTATTATTACTATAGTATAATTACTATAATTATAACCAAATTTGCATAATAAAAAACTTTCTTTTTACTTTTCATTTGCTTTTCTGGTGACCTTGTTTAATGAAATTAAAACAAATGCTTTTGTAATCGCTTCATATTCATTTTATCATATAAATTATTGATTTCTCAGAGCCAGGGAAACAGCAAAAGGCTGGCAAGGAAATAATTAATTTACAATAGCTGTTCCCACATTCTTTCTTAACTTTGTGCCAGTTTAATCAGTAGTTATACAAAATGTTTTCTCTGATAAAGGAGTCACCAGTTATTGCATTTACATTTATGTCATTCAGCAGATGCCCTTATCCAGAGCGACTTACAATTAATACTTACAGACTTAAAGTCTTACAATCCAAGCAATTGTAGGTTAAGGTCCTTGCTCAGGAACCCAACTGTGGCAGAGGTAGGATTTGAACCATGGACCTTTTGGTTCATAGTCCATTACCTTACCACTAGGTCACCACAGTCCACAGTTGTTTTATAAAAAACAAGACTTAACATACCAATATAATTATCAATTTTTAATCAGTGTGATCAGTAAGGACATAAAATTATGGTTATGTTTATCTCTAACTGTGAACGAATTACTAAATTGTGACCATGAAGATCACACACACTGTACTGTAAGTAGGTAGCTGGGGTCTCCATAGTTCCGTAATTTGTCCAGCACACAACACAGATGCTCAATCAAATTGAAATCTGGTGAATAAACCATTTGACATGTTACTCACACTTTTCCTGAATGTTTGCACAGTGCCAGGGTGGCCCTGTTCTGCATTATTCTGTTGAAAGAGGTCGTAAGACAATACTTTTGACACGGGGTGTACCTAGACTGCAGCAGAGTTAATGTAGATAGTACATGGCAAAGTAACAAAGGAACAGAGTACTCATTTAAGATCAAGTTCACCTGCCTCTGGCCTATAGGAATCCCAGGAGAATTTTCTGTTAAGTTTGATTGTCAAACACACACCAAACAGGTGCAAGAAGCAATCGCAGGTGTTTATTAGAAACAGGCAAACACAAGTACAGAAAAATCAGCAGAAAAATCCACAAATGACAAATCCAATCGATCAACAAACATATTCCAGAAGAAAAAAGATAGAATATGAGTTCAGGTAAACAAAGAAATACAAATGTTATGTTGAGACCTTACGCTAAATACAAATATTTCTGCTTTCAATATCCCATAATGAGAAAGTGAAAACTGAATGTTAGACATTTTTGCAAATAATGAAAATAGAAAAACTGATCATTTTTCATGGACATAAGTATTCTGCGGACCTTCCATTTCTCTTGATTGGACTTGAAATGTTTCTACGCCTTTACTTGAGTAACGACACTGTGTGAGACAAGATTATTTGTTCTAATAAACCAATATTTAACTCTTTGGCCTCAATTCTAATCACCAAGTCTGGAATAAACCAGACGCTCATCAACTGCCCAATAGCATCCCTACAATGAATCAGAGTGGTGGCAGCATCACTTTGTGGGTGTGTTTTTCAGTAGCTGGGACAGAGAGCCTGCTAGAGTTGAGGGATACAATGTAAATGTTTGTTAAGTTTTATAATATTATTTTACAAAGCATGCATAACATAAACAGAAGGACACTTTTTGCTATTTACAAGAAACTTGTTTTTGAGTGCTTTAGTTGTAAAATACAACATCTGTGCTGGGTTGGTTTTGGGGTTAGATGTTGACTCCCCACACCCACCCACCCACCCACAACAAGACAAACATTCTGTGGACACAATTAAGAGTTTCTGGTTTTGTTTTATCCAGTCATATTTAGCTACACATTATATTTTTCTCCAAAATGATTAAGTATGGACATCAATGTCTTTATAGCTGTATATCTGCATTTGTGTGTCCGATATATGGACGAAGCCATTTTCAATAATGAATACACATTTGGAGATGTGCTCTGCCTCCTCATACTGAAGTCCTGTCTATGGTTAACATATTAACTGTAGATGATTATAATCTATTGACGACTTATCTAGCGTTGTTGCCGGGTGGGCACCGGCTGGCCCATGACCCCATGTGGATTAAGTGGAAGATAATGGATGGATGGTTATAATCTATATAACTTGATGACAGGAGTTGAATATGCATCATAAAAAATGTTTTGCTAAACATAGAGCAGCATGGCAGCTGATGTGGTCACTCAAATCTGTAGTTATGTATGTTTAGGAAAGGTCTTATCTGTTAAAAACGTATTAATGTCTTTTTTATTTATGTCACAATTTATGATGTTAATCATCATATATACATCATATATTTTGGCTTGTACCACCCTTTGTTTCTACACTAACTGCCCAGTATATCAGCCTTCTACGTTTACAGTGTTTAGTCCATCTGTTGCGTTACATACTTTGTTAGTCTCCTGTTCTGTTATGGTCAGGACCCCCACAGGACCAGGATTATTCTCAGTACTGCAGTGACACTGATGTGGTGGTGTTGGTGTATTAGTGTGCGTTGTGCTGCCGAGAGTGGATCAGACACATCATTGCTGCTGGGTTTTTTAAGCAGTGTTCACTCACTGTGTGCTCTGTTAGACACACCTATAATATTTCTCAATATTGTAAATGAAAATCAGACACAACTCATCTGCTGCACAGTATGTGTTCATCCTCTAGTTTTTGATCAGTGCTCATGGAATGCCTAGATCATACTGGTGGCTGGACATTTTTGGTTGGTGGTCTATTATCAGTCCAGCAGTGTCTCAGTCCAGAGGTGTTTCAGTGTCACTGCAGTGCGGAGAATGATCCGACCCATCACTCAAGTGGAATCTTATTTTTGGGGGTCATATGGGGCTCCTGAACACTGACGAACAGGGCAAAAGGAGACTAAAAAAGTATGCAGAGAAACTGATTGCTAAGTATTGTTTTGCACTAAAAACAATGTGTGTGTGTGTCCTGCAATATGCTGGTGCTTTGTCTTGGCTTGGATCCTGCCTTGCACTCTCTACAGCTGGTTACACATCGACCCCCTTCTGCCCTGAATTGGATTAAGCTGATAATGAAAGTAAATGAGTGATGCTTGTGTCCAGGTAAGCTAAGTGCTAAATCATGCATAAGATGTTTGATCAGTGGTAGTTACTTATTCTTTCTAAAATAATGACCAAACAATTCTTGCATATTATAAAGCAACATACTGGCATTCCTTACTTGTGCTTCCTGTAAACTCTAGGCCTCGACATATAAATAGCTAAGTGTGTCTTTAATTCTCCTAGTAAACCTTGCCTGGAAATTGCCTAGGTGTCTCATTATTCCCATCATGTCAAGTTTATTTTTAGCCTGAATGCCCTCACACATCATGCTGTGCTATGCAGATTTTAATAGGCACTTAATAGGAACTGGATGCTAACCATTCTTCACATAGTTGTATGTCTAATTAGATATATCTTTGTGCACACGCATTGTGACTCTCAACACACCCATTTCATCTCATTTCAAAGTCATCGTCAGCCATACTGTAGCTGGTTGGTAGAGATATACATCAGTATGATGTATCATTGACCGGCCATGTACCTAAAAAAAAGTTTGATATTGCGCCCTCTAGTGGCATCACCTTTCCCACACATATGAACAAGTGGTTTTTAAATCACTGTTAACATCATTTTGTGAAGAGCATTCTGTTTTTGTTCATCTACTTAATTTATTTGTAGAATAAATATATCTGATTTCTGATTTACTTCACATAAATGTATTATTATTATAATTGGCCTGCAATCTGTAGTAGATAGATAGCCTTTGTAAAATAACTCACTGCTCACTAGGTTCAAACAAGAGCCAGATGTTTTATTTGTCTACTGTAATAAATTATATTCTGAAGATATTTTTGTGTCAAATTAAGATTGATAGTTTATTATTGTAAAAATGATTGAAGAAAAAATGTAATATCCTATTAAAGTGGCAGAAAAACATTACACAAGACATTAAAGACATCATCTGTTTTAATAAACCCAGCAGTGAAGGCATCATGCTGCTTCTTGTACTTGTTCCATGTAAAATGTGGCTCCTTTAATGAAACTATAAAGATTTAAATCATTTCCATGTGTAAAATGCAAGCATTAAGGTGTGTGGTAGGTGAGGTGTATGGTGTAAATCCTCTGCAGTCTGCTTCTCTACTGGGCATGGGCTAAAGCCCCAGCTCCCTGGCCAAATCCAAAACCTTTTGGCCCAAAGTTCTTGGCATAGCAAGCTGTGAATTCAAAGCAATGATAATGTTATGTGTATTAATACTTCAGTGTATTTCTTTATCACTACCATATACCACCCACATAATTAAATGTATCATAGCTAATATAGTATTGTAGTACAGTCAATTATGTATATTCAGTTATATATTGTTCTTGGAAAGTCAAACCTAATTTCCATTAGTCTCCTGGGAATATTGCCATCTTGCATCCTGCATATTTAAAGCCCGCCTATGTATGATGTTGTCATATTCTAAGGATGTAGAGGAGCTTTTGAATGGTCTCTGTGTTGGTCATAAACGTGGTCTTGTTTAACATGTGTTCAACTATGTGAATGCATGTTTTCTTAATTTTCACATCACTTTCACTTCTGATATGTCCAATCTCATAATGGTATTCATAATCAATACCATAAGATCAGTTTCAGGTTGTTGCATCCTATGCTGATTTGAAGTTGCCTGATGAATGCTCAAGTCTCACTATTACTCAGGTGGGAGCTGGGTCTGCAGTTTTCAGGTGACTGGAATGGGGGGTATTCCATCTTTATTTCTAACATCCAAATTAGCAGACCAGCTTGCAAAGTAGGTATCAACTCTAAATTGATCATAGGTATAATATTTAGGTATATGTGCACTGACTCACAAAAAGTAGGGGATATTCAAAATTAATATGAAGCTATTAAATAAAAAAAAGAATTCTGTTTTATTTAATTGAACAAGATCATCAGAAAATTAAACGGAAAGTTAAAAAAAGTTGTTCAATTGCGCAAATGAGATACAAGCTCAATTATTGTGATTTCAAGTAAGTGACATATTTATGGGGTGAACAGAAACATGTCAAACTGGATGAGGGTGCCACACAATTGAGTTATTCAGTGTATGGTCATCCAAAACTGTTAAAACACACTGACAGCCTATTCTTCAAATGCGTTTTGAAATATCCCCTCATTTTTGTGAGCGGTATATATGGATTTGGATTAGAATTTTGTGCAGGGATTTTAAAAAATCTTTTTGTCAGACCTTTGCAGTAGATTTCTCCGTCTTTATCAGCTAAGGTGGTTGACTCCAGGCTCTTTCCACACTTCTGACATCTGAAGCAGCTCTTATGCCATGACTTGAAAAACACAAGGGCATTTTTAATAAACTATAATCAATTTAGCTGACATCTATCTTAATCCAATGAATGCAAAACCATCCTCCATAAAATATGTGTGTTTTGGGTGAATATTTACTGTTTGCACTGTTGCATTTTAAATCAGTTAAAGCATTTTTTTTGTATTGTAGCCTGATTTGTAAAACAGGATTGAAAAAACTGATGAGAGAAAAGTAACGTACGTTACCACCTCCGATCACTTTCTCTGCTGCATAGACAGCTTTTCCACAGCGAGGGCACACATCTGAACTGCCAAACTTCTGTGCAAACTTGGAGGCATTGGGGTTGTTGGTAGGACGATGTGGTGCTTGACTATGCAAAAAATATGTTGCATTACTTACTGCATAGTGTAAAGATGAGCACCTTCCAAACTTCTGGTAAGAAAATAACTTACTCCGCTGGTTTGATTCCCAGTCCTTCACCTGTGTCCATACTCAAAGTCCCTGCTCCACCACCATAACCATAACCTTTGGGACCATATTTCTTGCCATAGCATGATTTGCAGTAGATCTCATCAACATGTACAGCTACTGTGGTGCTGTCCAAATTCTTTTTGCATGCCACTGTCGAGAAACAGTAGAGACACAAATACTTATTAACATTCTCATAAGCCCTGTATTTATAAGTCATTAAAAGATATGGATTAGCTTAAACCTTACCAAATTCATGTCTTATCCCCACTAACCCTACTAAAATTTGTAAGTCATTACCTTTAAATGTACATAACATGAACCCTTTTAAATTTACAATAGCTTTTCCCTTTTGGAAATATCCCTCAAATATCCCAAATATCCCTCATCCCTTTTTGGCTTAGGGCTCAGGATGCATTGCTGTAAACAGTCAGTGTCAGAATTACTGGCAGATAGATTGTGAAAAAATGTGATTGCCTTAACTTTCCTCAAAAATGTGAGAAAAGTTAAAACTTGAATTATAATTGTTCGAAGATAACAAAAATAAAAAAACAAACAAACTTACAGTAGAATAGAACTTACCATCAACATTTCATGCCTCACAATTAATAAATACTGTACAAACACTAATAAGCAAAATGGAACTTTTCTGGTTTATTTTATTCAGTTTACTTAAGTGCTTAGGAACTGTAATTGATTCATCATTGTGTTACAGTTTCATTGCAGAATAAATATAAGTTGACACCATTTCTTAATCATTCATCAACATTAAAATAATAATGGATGCACATAGAAAAAAATGTGTGATGACCTTCTTAACCCAAACAAAAGATATACATTGTCTTAAAATGACAATTGTTAGAATTTTAAAGCTGAGCGTAAAACAATCAGAGCTGTAGTTAACCTGCTTGTAAGAGAATGTAGGTGTAATTCGCCCCAGCATTTGAAGATTTTCAGATAAAAGTTGAAGTGATGTCAACAATGTGAACCACAAACCTTTGTTTGCTAAATACTTCAGGAACTTTGGAACTATCTAGTCCTTTGTTCAGGTGTGACAAAAAAGACCGCTTAATGAACTTCTCTTAACCTCTTAAGGAACTTAATGTGGGTTTGGTGTACAGATGTAGCTAAAGGATAGTTCTGCAGAAGATAACCTAATTCCCACTCTAAGTATGGTGGAGGATAAAAATTAAAAAAGATAAAAATTACTGTACATTATTTGTATAGTACTGTACTTTGCTAAATATTGTCATGCTTTGTTTTATTATTATTATTTTAAATAAAACGTTTTGTCCAAATTACCTAAACTGAAGCTAACTGAAGTTATATTAGTTATATTGCCTTATAGCCGAGTAACCTAAAAAGACTATTTGCCTATGTGACTATTGTAATGTCTGGTCAACTCCCAGCTTCCAAATTTCCAATGTCCTTAGTGATGAACATAATGTAGATGTTAAGCAATGCATACCTTTATAAAACTCCCTGCACTGAAGCTAATGGTGCTTTACCAACATGTAGAAGACACACATCAAACAAGGAGCAATTCAACAAGTCTATTAACCATCTACGAGCAAATCAAATGTCAATTAACACTTGCCTGTTTTGTCATGCTTTTATGATTATCAGAATGTATAATAAATACAAATCTATTAAGCAAAAATTGTACTCCACTTTAATTGTACTTTAATTGTCAACAGTTTTAAAACACCTCCATTTGTGTTGACATTTAAGCAGATATCAGTGCATTTCAGTGAATAACCTAAAACATTAAAATGAAATTGTGTGGCACTGTGGCAAAAGTTGTTTACTGGTTTGCATGTCCTTCCATGTCTGTGTGCATTTACTTCTCCCACAATCAAATGTGGGGTTACAATCAAATGGTTGCACTAAACTGGCCAGTGTAAAAGTGTCTGACTATTATTAATGTAATCTTGCTACTTGCTCATGAAGATATTGATGCTAATGAGACAATGAACAAACAAAAGGTAAGCAGTAAACTGAAAGAGATTTGTGTTTTTAAAAAATCACCAAAAATTCATATTATTGTCAGGAATCGCGCCACACCCTCCCGCTCTGGGGTGCGTTCGCCACGTGGGTTCGTTTCCACGTGGCTCCTTGTTTATGTTTTGTCCTGTCCCGCTACG
>JAVSBV010000010.1:6739393-6764477 GCA_033117975.1 Parotocinclus spilosoma | reverse complement strand
ATTTCAAAGCAATTTTCCAGGCCACATTACTTTAAATCGCTTATATAACTTACACAAACACATAATGCTGTCCAGACACCTGTACTATCACAACCCAGCTTTACTTCATAGGGGCTGTGACAGATAAAGCACCACATGAGAGCAGAATGAGGTCAAAGCCTATTTTTACAAAGCACACTTTCTCAGTCAACCATATGAAGTACAAGAAATTAGGATCCATCAAGCCAGGCAACTGTCTTCCATTGCTCGATAGTCCAGTCCAGATTTTTGTGCTTTCCTATTTCAGTTCATTTTAAGAGGTATAGCTTTTGTTGTCCACACACATTGATGAGTTTTTGGCACACGTGTCTATTTCATTTGAAGCCCTAAATGATAATTGTGCTACATGTAAAACTTTAATGAACTACTGTTATAATGCAATAGTGCAAATGACCTTAAACATGGGATCTACAGCAAGAGGTTAAAGAAACCATAATGTCCTTATAGAAAAAAATAAAATTGAAAGCAACAGCCTGGGGTGTTGCAAAAATTAATATAATTTGTATATAATTTACAAAGTGTTATCAAGAGAGTGCTAAATAAAAAAAAACATACTGTGATGTTAAAAAACAACAACGGGTGATTTGGGGGAATATTTATATATTTATTTATATTTATATAGACGAATCAAATTCTTAGTCTCTGGCATTACTACCCAAAACCTTCAGAGTTTCTCCCCAGCCCTCCCCAGCCCTATACTGCCACCTACAGGTCTTTACATTTCCATTTACTACAAAAAAAAGCCACAAGTCGCCACTTAGCCACAGCAAAAGTGGGTCAAATCACACTAGATAAGTTCTTCAAACGTTGACAGGAATTTAGTAAGAACTTGTTTTTTACAGTACTATACTGAGTACCTATACATTGTGTTGTATATTGCTTCAAAAAACTTGTTTGCAAATGTATTTTTCGCTGTACAAAGGTCGTAAGCAACAGTAGTTCTTACGTATGTAATGTATGTTCGCTATACGTGTAAATTGCACAATAAAGGTTTAATAAACATTTAATGAGTTACATAGCACATCCCGTCTTGTAACATAGGGCATGTTCGCGTAATCAAGCCAGCCGGTTATTAGGACCAAAACGTTTGCGTTCCGATTAACCGGAATCGACTGTACATGCAAATATTTTTTAATCAATAAAGCTAGCTGCTAATTTTCAAGACACCTCATTAGGAAGCAGGAAATGTGTTCATGAATGAGAGTACTTTATGTATAACGTCACATGACTTTCATTCTTTTTTTTAAATTCAAATAATTCAAAAGTTCACGCATATTCTAATACTTTCTGCATCTCAATAATTTGATTGAGTACTTGAGTAATATATGTGCTGCTTTACCTACTTGTATCCCAGCAAGAATGTTTCTGTGTTTTTCCCAAGCTTAGCATGAGAACCATTTTCTCAAACTCCACACACTACATTGTCTATTCCCACATTCCCTGTATTTTGTTATGCATGAGGATTTTGCAATACAGTTAATCATTATTGCTGCCAAAAAAAAAATGCTGCATTTCGGGGTTCATCACTGTGTTGCAATACTTTGGGAGTTTCATATGGGATGGTTTACGTCCTCTAACACATTTCTGAGTGTAGATGCTGGTGAAATATTGATGGAATACATGTGTTGTGGAAAAGTGAAAGTGCCCAAATTAATTTTGAAACACATAGGGCAGCATTTCCTTGACCTACCTTTTACTGTAACTGCTTATTTTTGTTGACCCACTAAATTAGAGCCATGGAACTTGTGGTGCAGAGCTATTGGCTAATCCCATAGTTTCTTTATACAATGTGCACAGTGGGAGAAGCAACACAAATAAACACAAACCTTGATTTCCTTTTGACTGCACAGACCTGTAAGATTTCCTAACCATTTAGAACATATAATTTATTATCTTAGTGATGCTAGCATTGTCTGATTTATGAAATTCCCGGTGGTAATTGCTTTATAAAAGGCCTGATATATAACTGCAAGTCAGGCCAACCTAGATATATGTCACTAAGCATCTTAAATGGCTAGGGGTTGAAAAACAAGACAGATGACACTTTTTAAATATGTGCGATAAAATCTGGACTCAATTTCACCTTCAGCTACTGGACCCACCCTCAGGGTCTTTTGGGGATCAAATCTGTTCCTTCTTAGACCAAGATTGATTTTTTTTTTTTCTATGGCAGGGTTTTCTGAGTTGTGAGTAACAACTCAACAACAAATTGGCTTATTCATATTTCTGGGGTGGTACCTGCTTGTGGCTGTTTACATGGAAATGTCAACAAACTCTCCAGATTTCAAGAAAATTCAAACACAGTGGCTTCATATAAAGAGTCATGTTATATGCATTTCAAATATGCAAAGAGTGTGAAGTCTCAGTATTAGGTTACAGTACACAGGATCTGGATGTCTGTCTTGAAAACACTCAAACACCAACCCACAAATAAACTCAAACAAAGGATTTCCCTTCCATAATACTACATGAATCATGGGGTCGGTCATTTGTTTTGTCAGGTTTAGTCATATTTTCCGTAGTTTAATGGCACAAACAGAACTGAGGTAGCCTTGGGGATGCTCACGTTTCTAGAGAGAGCCGTGCTGCTGGCCAAGCTCAGTCTAACAATAGGCTCCAGATGTGGAGGAAACGTCTCCAGAGAAAGGGTGGTCACATCATCCAGTGTCTCAAATCACATAGTCAGTACAATGAGAAATATGAACAAATATGAACACTCAGATAATATACAATATAAAGTATATCCCACATAATTGCTAAATTAATAATGATTAGAAGAATAGATTGCTCCATCAATCAATTAAAATGGTAGGGGTTAGAGCAGATGATGGACAAATGGCCACTTCCACCTCAGTAGCAATAGTTAATTAAACGTACAGAAACATGGAAACTATGTAGTACATAGTATAGTCAAATGGCATGTGCAAAATAGACAAATATATTTGTATTTGAATGTAATGAACTCAAATGGTTGGCAGCACAATGATGCAACTGGTTAGCACTCTTACTGTTGTTAACACTGTTGTTGCATGGATCCAGAAATCTCTGCTAGTGAATGGATCCAGAAGTCTCTACTTGTGAGTGTCCCCATGTCCACGTGGGTGTTTGATAAATATGATAGATAACCACATAGTGTTTTTTTGAAAGTTTGTGAATCTTTTAGAATTTAAATATTTTTACCAGTAATACTGTATGACCTACAGCAGTGGCTTGCAAAGTGGTGGATTCTCATAATCTACTTTTAGGACTTGTGTGAAATTGCCAGCCTACTTGTGATGAAGCATGTCAAAGAAGTCTTTCTTTACAACTTCCGTTTAGCTGATACTGGCATCAAATGGCTTTCTTGACTTTAAGATTATTTAAGGACACCCCAGTGATCTGCATGGGGTCAGCTATGTATGTAAAGCCTCAGTGGGAGAGCGTTTAAGGCTTTTCTTTAGACATTGTGCTAAACGGGTCAGTTGCCTCAAGCATTTTGAGGAGTCCTCATTCGAGTGTCTCAAAGGTCTTAGTCAGGATGAGGAACTAGGGCATTCACAAAGAAGAATAAAAAGTTCTACATTTGAAGTCCTTTGTTGCATTCTTCACGGTGCTTTGTGCAGTGTATAAAGCAAAGTATCCAAAGCTTTAATGCCTGTTGTGATGTCAGGAACATGGTTGCCATGGAGACAGCTTTTTCAGTAGAGCACCAAGCAGTACTCCACTGAGATATGTACAGGGATTGTCATGAGCAATGATGTTAGGGATCATCTCAAAATACCTTATCCTTTGCATCAACATAGATGATGCTGAGATGGGCAGATTGCAATAAAATGTTTTTATAATTAAAGGCAAATTTTGCTCTGATGCAACCGGATTAGATGAGGCGATGTTTAAACTTCTGCATGTCACACTGCCCAGTTAACTGGGTGCCTAGAAATGAGCCTTAACTTGTTTGTTAATCTGGACTTGGCTGTGCCCTGGTGTGGTAATTAGTGCACTGACATTATAAAGATATTTAAAAAATTCCAAATATCAGCAGACTAAGGTTTGTATCTTAAATATATTTTAGCCATGATTTGAATTGTATTAGTTTTTCCCATCAGTGGTACCGAGTACCTAATGGTGAATTTTAATGATTGTGCATGTTCTGTGGGGGAGGGGAAAGAGGAACAAAGGGATGAAGAGGAACTGAGTGAATTGAAACAAATGATATGTAATACAGCCAGGTTAAAATCAAAGCTCACACTTTGTCATCATGCACTTTGCATGCTATAAGCTAAAACTGAGTGAAGCGTTGCTAAATGTTACCTAGTAAGATCAGGATGGAGGAGTGAGGTAGGGGGAGGGAGAGGAAAGAAAAGAGGGAGGGATTGCCTATGCGTCTGCTGTTCCTGTCACTCGGTTGCCGCTTGGTTCAAGCAGCAGGAGGGTCTGGTGAAGGGAGGAGAGAAATGAGGGAGAGCTGAAAGAGAGAAAGACAGGGAGAGCCAGGGCAGCAGCGAAGCAGCTGGCGGACAGGAAGGCGTATGGAGGAAAAAGCAAAGAGGAGACAGAATTAGCATTTTCTTCCTTCCTTCTCGGAGAGGGAGGAGGAAAGAGAGAAATAGCTGATCCTGTGAAGCGCTTATGAATTCTACTCTTCTCTTCTACCCTCTTCTCCTTGCTGAAGCTGCTCTAAATGCTCTCCCATCGAGGGAGAGGTTTGAGGGTAGCATAAGCGCAGACCACAAATAGCCAAAGGGACGCTGAGCATACTGCCAAAAAGGAGAGCAAAGTTGCAGACATGGCTGCCAAGAGGGGCAAGTCAGGAGTACCCCAAAATGTAGCACGAAGTGAATTGAAGGTCTACCGCACAGGTAGCACGGAAGGACGTATCCCTGTGCCTACCAACCTGCGCAAACAGAGGTCCCTGACAAACCTGGCTGTGCTAACAGATGCAGAGAAGAAGATGCAGCTCTATGAACCCAAGTGGTGTGACGACATGGGTAAGGCCAGCACAAGTCACCTGAAACCTGGCAAACCAAAACCTACAGGCGGAGGTGGCAGTGGCGGTGGAGGAGGAACTGGAAGTAGCCAACTCTCACGGAACCTATCCAAGTCGGAACATTCTCTGTTTCAGGCAAAACCTAAACCCTTTACTCCACTTGCAGCTCCTGGAGCCCTGGGAAAGGCCCAGAGTCGCATACCTCGGGGTCCTTATGCAGAAGTGAAGCCACTTAGCAAAGCTGCTGATGATGCAAAGTCAGATGATGACATTCTTACTTGCAAGGCAAAGGTAGCTGGAAAAAAGACTGCAGCTGGTTGTCAGGGGGACTCTGAGGCTAAAGGCCAAGGTGAGGAAGGTGGTGATAAACCCTTTCTGAAAGTGGATCCAGAGCTAGTTGTCACAGTTCTTGGTGACCTCGAGCAGTTACTCTTCAGTCAAGTGCTTGGTAAGTACACTGTTATTTATTTGTGTCAAGCAGTGGTGATGCAGATCTCGTGATCTTAGCTGAAACCAGTTTCATTACCCAGTACCAATAGAAAGCAATCACACCCATTTACTTCAACTGGAAGGTCTACCATATACTGGCTGTGGTGCTGTTAAAATGGTTAGGACAGTCCATACATGTAAAAATCTGACCTTGTGACAGTATTTACAGTGTTTGCCCTTGGAAAATGCTTACTCTAGTGGTTGTCACTGAAAACTATAAATCATAGGAGTATCATGATAGAAATGCATGGACAGCTAGCTGCACATTACAGGGCATTGTTCTCAGGGCTGTCACACCATTGCAAGCCATTTATCCTCTGTGTCTTAAGCATGTCTTAAGAAATTTTAAATTTATAATATTATTTCCTGTAGAGCTCTCCTTGACAGTCGATATCACGGTTTGGCACACTGATCTGCTTTCTGTTGTCTGCATACTGCAGTGCCTGTGGGTATATGTGAGGGTGGGCATGCTGATTTACAGAACTGGTGTTGCACTACACAGAGCTGAGGTAATGGCTGCTAACAGGCAATGACTAGATGAACAGAGGATTAACATAAACCTGGCCACATTTAACTCATTTTCAGATCACACCCATGCTCACTGAGTTTCCACCGAACCCTGTTTTTCCACAGCTATTAATAAATGGTGCATCCCTGACAGTGGTAGCAAGCACGGGAAAGACAGATTAGCATCTGGTTGCTAATCAGCATCAGTATCATCAAACATGCTACTTTTTACCTTTTTTGTCTTTGTCAGGTCACATATTCCACTGCTATGACAAATAATGTTGATTTTTTTTTATGAGATCTTCCTTCCTTTCTTTGGAATGGATGACCTCTATTTTTAGTTACGTTCAACCATATGTTTTTTGGAGGTAAATTCATTTTTAACTGGAAGCAAATGCAACTTCATCTTATTTCTACTGTGATTTAGTCCACCTCAGAATATCCAAACCTTACCCTAGTACCATTAAATATTTTTACCTTAAAATAATGGTGCTAGTCTGAATACATGTAAGCCTTTACTGCTTTGCAGAGATGCTCTAATACCAAATCTGGCACACCCGCATCTGATACAGAATGATTCCATGTGATGTTATGCAAGTGTATGCTGCGGAGACTGTCCTGTTTCTCATTAGCTTAACTGTACTCTGTTTAGAGGTGTTGTAAGCAAAGTAACTCCACGGCAATACAGATCAAATAACAGCAGGTGTGTTTGAGGAAATGCTGTTCACTGTCCACTTTGTGATCTGTAAATAGTCATGAATTAAAGTGGTATGAATACCGAATGCATTGGATCCTCACAAGTCAATGTAATTATGATGTATGTTAGCATAAAGTTATGAGACTGGTTTAAATAAAAATATTGCATATATTGAGATGGTTTGCAGGAAGAATGGGACTTAACACCTCAAACACAAAATTGCACAAAAAGGGTCAACATTTGTTAAAGTTTGGAGAAAAGGCAACATTACAAGGTGGTAAATGCTTTATTGTCTCAACATTTTTGGAATGTGTTCAGTCCTGAAATGCAGGAAGGAATGCTTATTAACAAAATAAATGAAGTTGGTCAGACAAAACATGAAATATATAAGGTTCATACTGTTTGCAATAAAGTCCAAGCACATGTAAAAATGTAAGCTTTTTTGCATTTTCTTATTTGGGATTGTAATTTTTATAGTCATTCTTCACTTACTGATTGGCTGATTGATGTGAATTCAGTGTTGACCTGGTAGATGGATTAATCTAGTGCCAGTCTTCATGAAGGGTTATTATACCAGCTATATAATATAGCCAATAGTATGTAGACAGCCATTCTAAGTAATGATCTGTGTTATTTCAGCCACACTCACTGGTAACAGGTTAATAATATAAAACACACTGGAATATTCAGTCTATGGACAAACAGTGGCATTAGAATAGGTTGTACTGAATGCAGTGACACTATTTTGTCTCCCGAACAAGCCAGATCATCTTTTGGCCTAATATCCTATAACACAGTTTAATTCTAAATGGTATATCAACTTAAAAAAATAAAAAAAAAATGTTCTCCATCACACAGCTTTGAGATTAATTGGAATTCCAACTAAGAGCAAAGGCTTGTCACCAAAATCTGGCAGAATTCATTGTCAGAAGCTCTCTAAACCTAATATAGAAACTTAGTGGGTAATGTCTAAAACTCTGCAACAAATTTTAAACTTAATTTTTGTATGTCCACAAATATTTGGCTATTTAGTATAGTTAGTTTTAGAAAATAAAAAACATTACTTGAAAAAAGGACAAATTATTCAAATTATGTGCATGTCATGAATTTGTTTATTTTTATTTTTTATGCTATAGCATAGAGGAGCATATGTGCTTTATCACATCAATAGAAACCGCATACTTCCTTAGGCCATGACTGAATCAGTAGAACACTGCAATACAGAATTAAATATTGGGGGCTTTTTTCTGTGCATACAGCTGCTATCCTACAGTATCGTGCAGCTGCACTCAAATCTAGTCACATGTAGCAAGCCTTGCTGAAATATCTGCAGAAGGACAATGGGTTGAATTGAGAACAAGTGGCAAGAGACAGAAATTTAATAAGAGCCTGAAGCTGCACTTGGCTCTTATATTTGACTATGGGCCAGGCAAAAACATAGATGGACTGCATTAAATTTACCAGCCATTAGCTGAATTTTGCTAACCAGAATTTGTTACATAAAGTAATAAAAACAATAGACTATAAGAGGAATTCTGCATGGAGAGTTGGATTTGTGTTATGTAGGTGAATAACTTGATTTTCTGGGTGATCCATTCAGATTACTGAAATTACTTTTGTGCCGTTTACACCACACCCTTTAAAATAATCCAGACATAATCAAGCAATGAATGTGTGGACTAACTAGTCATATTAAATTTCATGAGTGAAATTTGCCATCAAATTTAATAAGGTGTAGCCTACAAGCAATGGATAACAACGAAATATTGTTTTTAAGGGTTAACTTATATAAAAACTGGAATACATAGCATTGGATAATATAATATTCTGAAGTTGTTTGTCACAAATGATCCTATTCTTGATAATCACATCAATTTACCATCCATTACTTGTCTTAATATAGCAATTTGGGATCCACCCGCATAATGAAGGGGTCTTTATAAACTTCATTAATGCTTCTTTGTGTCTTGCATCACATGAATAAAGGCAATTGGACACCAGTTCCTGGGAGCCCTCAAAAATACCATGCATTTTATCTGATTGCATACAATAAATGAATTTAGCTTGTTGATTTGAGGGTTACGGTTATTAAGCATCTGGAACAACTTAAGCATGACTTGTGAATCAAATTTGGAAAACATTGCTCATCTGTAAGTGACAACACACCCACTGGTGGGTCTAAAATATATTTCAGCAGATTAAGCAGATGCCAAATCCCTGAAACCATTTAAAAAGAGCAGGCTAGGGTAGGTTGCGGGAAACATACTGTATGTATATACTTTTGGTGTCCTGTTCTGGACCTGTAGTTATCATTTGCTTGACATGAATTATTCTGTAATAAAGTTAAATTAATTATAATAATTATTTATATTAAAGATGGTGATGACATATTTGATTATGACAACATATTCTGTATTTAAATATATATTGTATTATCTGTATTTAACAATATGATTATTCTTGATATTTTTATAGTAATAAAGTGCCATCAACATTATCAGAATTAAGAAGACTAAAATGAATAGTTCTTTTTTTTGTCATGCTGCTTAGGCATGATTATATATCTAGGTCAAATTTGCAAAGACTTTCTTAGTACAACCCCAATCCCAATAAAGTTAGTACATTGTGTAAAATACAAATGAAAACAGAATACGATGATTTGCGAATCCTTTTTAACCTATATTCAAATGAATACACTACAAAGACAATATTATTAATGTTCAAATGTATAAACTTGATTGTTTTTTTTCAAATATTCACTCATGTTGAATTAGATAATTACCTTTGAGATAAGTTACCTATTAGATTTCAAGTAATTGTCACTATCTGTTGCAAATTGTTGTGATAATGACACACTAACTGAACTTAATAACAATGTGCATGCTAAGATATATGACTAACTTGCCATTTGTTGGTCATCAAATTTCATGATCATATTTAATTATTGTGTTTTTTGACAGGACTAGTTTAATTGTTAAAATGTTGAGAATATAATAATGTGCAGTATATTGGATCCATGTGACAAGAGTAATCTACCTAGAAGTATACAGTATAGCACAGAAGTAAACACGACTGAATGACTAAGCATACCATCGTTACAAAAATCTTTCAAGTTTGCCATCACAGTTAACGTCTGTTATCAGAATGCAACTTGTTCAAGAAGATGTTTTAGGTAAGAAATATTCAGAAAAGTGGACACTTATTTTTATTATCTCTTATTAAAAGTCCAAGTTCCTTACTTGTTGTAATGTCACAGTATAGCATTCAGTATAGTGGCATAAGAGTGATGCTGATTGGCAAGCTTTTCCTTCTATTAACTGGTTTATTGGGCAGTTAATGGAATATTTAACTGTAGGGCCTCATTTGCCACGGTGCATATGAGCATATATGAGATCATGTTATCAACTTATCCATTTGCCATGTGAATGTAAAATAGCATTCAAAATATCATGTTATTGGGGCGCAGTGTTTAATGCTTTCACTTCTTCAGTTTCAGAATTCCTCGGTTAAGAGTTCCAGGCAAATCTCTACTTGTGTGGAGTTTGCATGTTCTAACCATGTGTGGGTGGTATTTTTGGGCTACTTCTGTTCCTTTCACATTCCATAGACATAATAGGTTGGTGCCTCTAGTGTCCCAGTGTCAGTGAGGGTGCATGTGCCGTGCCATGCTATGCCACCCTCTCTATGGTTTGTGACTGTCTGTGCTCTATGCTTCTGGTTATGCTCTGACTCCTTGTGACTGTGAATTGGATTAAGTATGTATAAAACAAATGAATCAATGGACCATTACATCACATTTGACCACTGAATAAAATAGAAGGGTGTAGGTCAAGGTAAATCTTCTTCATTTGTTATAGAAGCTAAATGCAGTGGTCCCCTCTGCTTTTTTGCCATGCTCTTAAATTAAAACTCTGCAAAAGCATTAATTTGTCTTGCTGCCCCTCCAATAGCTCTGCACCACCTGCCCCCACTTAGTGAACTACTGGGTTATTGAAAAATATAACAGGTTTTGGTATTAAAATACCCTATACATCACAGCTGAAATTCTAATACTATGGTTTTGGTTGTATTAATATTTTAGACATTGTCTTAAAAAAAATAAAATTTACTTAATCCGACCCTTTGGATCAGAATGTCCTTATTCAACATTGATTTTAATTATTTAAAAAAATCCATATTTATGGGAGCATACCAATAGTCTGTACTATATTTAAATCCAAAGATTTTTCTGTGGTTTGAACAATGCTTAATGCAGTAATAATTCATTATTATGCCCATTCAACTCTGTAACAACAGCGCTATGATCTTTCCTGTACATGGTGTAAATTTAATGAGATTTTTTTTTAATCCAAGGACACTGCAGCAGAGGCATGGAGGCACTATAAGGGAAATAGCTAAACAGCGATAGTTGCAGTTACATGTAAATGGACTCAGTGACCTTGCTGACTCCCTCTTAAATTGTTTTAACCTCTTTTTGTTTGGAAGGCACCTAAATGTGCATTTTGACCCATGTAATTTCATTACAGTTACAGACTTTTGCATAGTTTTTGCATAGCCAATCCAGCACAATCATCATCAGTGTTACTGCAATGCTGAGAATAGTACTACTTACAACATCAATTCCAATGAAGTTGGGAAATTGTGTAAAACATAAATAAAACAGAATACAATGATTTGCAAATACTTTTCAGCATATATTAAATTGAATACAATACAAAGATAAGATATTTTATGTTCAAATAGATCAACTTTATTGTTTTTTTGCAAATATTCACTCATTTGATGGCTGCAACACGTTCCAAAGAAGTTGGGACAGGGGCATGTCATCACCTTTTCTTTAACAACACTCAGTAAGCATTTGGGAACTAAGGACACTAATTGTTGAAGCTTTGTATGTGGAATTCTTTCCCATTTTGGCTTGATGTACAACATCAGTTGCTTAACAGTCTGGGGTCTCTGTTGTTGTATTTTGCACTTCATAATGCACTACATATTTTCAATGGGAGACACGTCTGGACTGCAGGCAGGCCAGTCTAGTACCCGTGCTCTTTTACTATGAAGCCACGTTGTTGTAACACGTGCAGAATGTGGTTTGGCATTGTCTTGCTGAAATAAGCAGGAATGTCCCTAAAAAATACGTTGCTTGGATGGCAGCATATACTGCTCCAAAATCCTGTATTTGCCTTTCAGCATTAATGGTAGCATGCTATGGGTACTAACACATCCACATACCATCAGAGATGCTAGCTTATGAACTTTGCACTGATGAAAAACTGGACAATCCTTTTTCTCTTTGGCCTGGAGAACACGACATCCATGATTTCCAAAAACTATTTGAAATGTGGACTCGAAATGAATGTGGCTTTCATTTTGCATGTTAGAGTTTTAACTTGTACTTGTAGATGGAACGATGAACTGTGTTCACTGACTATGGTTTTTTTAAGTATTTCTGAGTCCATGTGGTAATATCCTTTACAGAATAATGTCGGTTTTTAATTCAGTGCCTGGGGGATCGAAGCTCACGGGTATTCAGCATTGGTTTTTGGATGTGTTGCTTACTTGCAGAAATTTCTCCAGATTCTTTCAATGTTTTGATGATATCTTACCCTGTAGACGATAAAAGTCCTAAATACCTTGCAATTGAATGTTGAGAAATGTTGTTCCTTAAGGGGTGAGCCTTGCCTCATCCCTGCTTGTGAACGACTAAGCCTTTTGGGGGTGCTCCCTTTATACTCAATCATGACACTCGCCTGTGGAATTTTCCATTGAGCATTTTTCAACTTTCCCAGTCTTTTGTTGCCCCTGTCCCAATTCTTTTGGAACAGATTACAGGTGTCAAATTCAAAATGAGTGAATATTGGTAAAAAGCAACAAGGTTTATCCATTTGAACATTAAATGTATTGTCTTTGTAGTGTATTCAATTGAATGTGGGTTGAAAATGATTTGCAGATCATTGTGTTCTATTTTTATTTAAGATTTACACAACGTCCCAACTATATTGGAACTGGGGTTGTAAATAGCACCTGGTCCATGCTGGCCATGTGGGAATCCTGATCATTACAGATCAGAGTAAAGGGACAAGCATAGGATGCAGAAAAACATATGGGCTACAGTCGTCTGTAATTGTAGAACTACAAAGTGCATTGACCACTAAAACTTAGAATAAGAATTAGTAGAAAAATACAGAACACCAAAGTATTTTGCACAGTACTTTATGTAGGTTCTGTTTTTAATTTTCTTGTTGCTTGTTCTCGCATACAAGAATTCAAGTCAATATTAGTGTAAAGGCTCTTAGTAATGGCTGGTGCTGATCTGATTCCAACATCATTACAGTATCTGAGCTTACTTGCTACATGTTTATCTTGGCATTTTGTAGAAATTAAGTGTATGCCCTTTGTTGGCTTGCTATGTGAGACCTGTCAGTCATCATCACAAAGAATTATTAAATTAGCCTGAAAATATTAATAAAATATGATTCAGGATTATATACATATCAATTCTGATTCTTCTGTCTATGTTTAGTATCGGATTTGTGATACTAGTGCGTGGAAATGCATAACAGCCAGAAAACGTACACTATATCTAACATGGAATATTAAATACATGCTAAGCATTAGTCCACTAATGACTATTTAATTGATTAGCCAGGGTGATCCTGTGTATAATTTACTACATTTCCAGCTGCAGTCCCTTGGGTGAGTTATTAGAGAAAACGGTAATTATTTGGTGGTTTGATAAACAGATCTTCCATAACAATCTTTCTCTCTCTCGCGCGCGCGCTCACTCTCTCACGCTATGACTCCATCTAGCCATTAATAGTGTCAAATTATTAATCTTGCCTAATTGCCTAATGGCATGCTAACTACTTATCTGAGTAACATGGGGCCAGTTTACCACTTTAAATGCAGACAATCATGAAAACAAGTTAACTTTATGACTTGTTCTGCTCATTTTCACTTGTGCGCCACTTTAAACACTCAACCACTACTGGTTTAACAGTTTAGGCAAAGAACTGTTGACAATACATTCAATATCAAGTATGTCCAAGCTGAAACTATGTAAGACATAGAACAAGACTTTTAACCACTCTTAACTGTTCATTTCCTGGATTGTAACTTATTACATTGTACCACTTATGTTTTGCTGAATATGTTCTCTGCAGAAATTATATTTGCTTGGTTTATATCTTAATTGCCATTCCATTACATAATTGCAGTTTTTGATGAAAATACCATATTACCATGTGGTAGAATATCTAATCAGGTAACCCCTAATTTAGAAAACATCTTGATAACCTTTAAAACATTGTGGATGTGAGGAGTTTTCTAATTACAATGTGTTTGCCTGCGTATATTCTCACGGAGCTTAATATGTTTAAATACTGCACGATTTTTCACAGCAGCAGTCCCAAGTTTTTATTTTCAATTCTAATATCGGAGTTTTAGTCTACCATTACCTGACCAAAACACTTACACATCTGCCTAATTAGGCCTACCATCTACTAGTATTTATCAGTCAACATTCCACACAATAACACCGATATAATATATGATATATCTCATACATATTAATGACAAGAATAAGTATGAGATTATAATGTAATATATGTGTGTGTGATCAGTCTGTGTGATGTGGAAATGCAGCTGTGATTGTTTGTATCTGAGCTTTTTGTTTTATTGGCAGATCGAGAGTCTCAGAGGAAGCGTACTGTTCAGAATGTTCTGGATCTCCGGCAGAACCTGGAAGATACCATGTCCAGCCTACGAGGCACTCAGCTCAGCCATGGGTAAGAGACATTGCTTGGAGGCATTTGCATACATTTACTATCTATGGTGTGTACAAAACAATGACTCATTCACTTTCACACTCATACTCAAAGACTAGGATAACCCTGCCATGCCCTTTGGGAGAGTTGACATTTCAGCTGTCCAAACACCTGACTTCAATTTTTCAGAGACACACAAAGATCAGTCAAGCTTCCTAATAAACCCATATATGCAGTGTGTGTGTCAGGAGAGTTTGTAGGCAACTTATTGTATTGGGGCACAGCTGAACCCCTCTGCTTGCCAGAAAGTCATAGGAATACAATTGTGCATAAAAATAAGCCTGTTAAACACGATACAGTTTAAGCCATTTTACAGTACAGCGGTTGCTATTCTACCATGACAAAGAAATGAAAAACAAATTAACAATAAAGTTTTTATATTAATAGATTTAACTTTGTTTATGCAAACATAACTGATGCCTTAGTTTACTGAATGCATATGCATTAATTGTCTAATATATTCTTTTTGTAGGTTATAAGTGGCTAGCCAAAACATATAGCTATGAGCTATCATTACAGTGTGCCTGAATTTGTAATTTCACAATATTTAAATGTCGATTATTCAATAAATACCAAAAGACCTGGCTCTGACTGAACAGCGCTATATGAAATTGTTAGTCTTTCTGGGTGTCGGTTGTTAAAATTCGTGGCTATGATACGGCTGCTGTGTTCCCCAGACTTCAGAATTGTCAATTTCATCTTCAGTTACCTGTGATAAACAACAAAGGTTTTTAACTTTCTGTGTTGATAATTTTTGGAACACAAAAGATATTGCAAATCTGATTGTGACAGTCTTTTTCTGATATAATTCTACTCTGATAACTGATATGCTACATGACCACTTTACCATTGGAAACAACTTCCCCTTGATTAAATATGGTGGCTTTCAAGATGGCTGCCATGTTCCAGACAAAGCCTAAAATATATCCCCCTTACCCATTATTTGCTGGGATATTCAGATATGTCATTTTCCCTTTTGTTTGTGAAATAAAAGTGTGTGTCCAATGGCTTTTGACTCACCCTGTAAAGTGGGTCTAATGACATATCTGGTCTGTGTCTTGGGACCTTTCAAGTTGATTTCAGGAAACAAAATCCCCTAAACACAGCATTTAGATGTAGCTTAAGACTAGAAGGGATGCATTGATGACTAAGTTCAGTTCTTCCATCCTTTTCAGATTGAAACTTCGTAGACTCCTAAAGTTGTCTTGGACCTGCCTGGCTTAGCAATATGTCTGTGTACATTGTTTTGATCACTTCAGCAGATATCCTGTTGTTGGTCCTAGAAGAATACTCAATACTTTGGAAGCTTGTTTCTCCACATCCTTCCTTACTTACAAACGTCAACAGACATCCCACTTCTCCTGAAAGTTCCGGGAGTCTCCTACATTTTAATTTATTATTGACTATTATCATTTATATAGACATATAGTGAATTTCTATCCTCTTGTTGTACATAGCCATGTCTTATGCCATTTCTTTCCTATGAGCATCTGAGATCAGTTCATCCACCAGAGAAAAGTCTTTACTATTTCTACGCATGACATGACTGTTCATAGTACATGTTCATGTGTATGTGTTAGGGATTTCCTGGATCTGATTGATTAATAGATAACAAAATGTAAAATAATCCACATTAATGATAAAATAGAATTGTGTGCAGGTCTTCAGTGCTTCTCACGCAGTTACAAAGGCTGTAATACTACATTTATGCCAGAAGAACTAGTGGAAAGGGGAAAAAGAATATAGTATCTAAAGTCCACATAACTGTATATCTTCTGAATTGTTTTTACCATGTCGAACTGCAGCCTTTTTTTATGCTTTTTAGATACCCAGTGTTAGTACACTTCAATCACTGGAACTAATGTAATCAAGCAAACAAACAGACAAATGTGTATTTGTCAGGAAATTATAATAATGTAGTTTAAGTATATGGGGAAACCAGCTCTTTTGGCCAACACAGTGGATTTCCTGCTTAACACGCAACCAGTGTCCGTCCGTCCATCCCCCCAGACAAGCCCCCGTCTAAACATTAAAGAATGGAAACATATCAGGAAACCCCAAATTCATCATTTAGCTGTGAGCCATCAAGGGCTTTTGGCTGTGAGTAGGGTCATTCATTACTCACAAAGGTGCTGAATCACTGGTCTGTGACTTTACAGTGCATTTAGAGCCTCATATCGACCATCTAAAACAGTGACTATCAGCTAGTCTTTGTCTTGCCTCGTTTAGAATTTTGTGGCTACACTTCCAACACAGACTATCAGTGACTGTCAGCACTTACACTAAATCGTATTTTAAAATAATGCTGACTAACGTGTCTGACTCATTCTTACATCAGTGTTTGTATTTTAGAATTGCTGTTATTATAAAGTATGTACTTTATTTTGTTAAGAATTATTTTGTTATCATTTGTTTGTTCATTTTTTTCATTTATTTGTATAGCAGATGGGAACCAACCCAAGATAGGGATGCAATCTATCACGGGGCACAAACACACACTCACACTGGGGCACTTAAGAGACACTAACTGAACAAAAGCATGTCTTTTGAATGTGGCATTAAAATTGAGTACCTAGAGAAACCCAACACAGACAATAGGAGGATATGCACATACTACACAACCTGGGGAAATCTTAAGTATACATAGAATGGATAATCTGGCCAAAACATACTTCAAACTTAGTTTTTGTGTTCCAAAATAGGTATATACCTTAAAATATCCATCTTGAAACATCTTTCTTTCAAAAGCAGTTAGGATTTATGCCCTTTTAAGCATTAAGGGGTCACAGGAGAGAGGCAGAGATGCTATCTGTCAGATAGAATTATTCCATACTGCAGAGTAGGTTGCAAAGGCTGCCTTCAGAAAGCATGAATGTTTTATTTTGTGCTCAACAAGGAACACACGGACACAAAGGGAGAGAGGGGGATGAGATGCACTTGTTTACTTGTTTGTTAGCTATTAGTTGCAGCAATAAACAATCAAACAGAAGTTTCTGCAAACCGTGAAAACAGGTACACACAATGGTAAAACATTTAGCCTGTAGCCTAAAAATAATGTTAACTACATCTCAATCATATGCTGACTAGAATCTTTATATTTCTTTACACTTTGATTAAACATAGTTCAGTGTCACTGGAAAATTATTTTACTGGAGTTTAACAACTTCACCAACCCTTGAATCCTTTAGAACTGTCTAGATTTCTGAATAAATATGATCTAAAACATGTGATTTCCATACTAGTTCAAAATGTAGATAAAGAGAATCCAATTAAAGAAATATGCCAATAACATTATTTTCTTATTACAGTCATGTATTTATTGAGAAAAATTATCCAATATTACATCTGTGAGTGGCGAAAATATGTGAAAATAATTTGCTTTCAGTATTTGGTGTTCTCCTTGTGCAACAGTAACAGCAACTAAACGTTGTCTAAACTGTTGATTAGTACTGCACATCAAGAATTTCTTCCTATTCTTCCTTACAGAACAGCTTCAACTCTGAGATGTTGGTGGGTTTCTCTCACATGAGCTGCTTGCTTCAGGTCTTATTTTGGATTGTGATCAGAACTCTGACTTGGCCATTACATTCCATAACATTATTATTCTTTAGCCATTCTTTTGTATAATTTTTTCTAGAGATTTACACATTTGCCACTCACAGATATGTGATATTTTATCACATTTTACCTTTCCTTTAAATGACCAAGTTTCATATTTTTGTCTGGTTTGTATAATTAGGTTCATTTTAGATTTAGAACATATGTGAAAATCTGATGATGGCCATATTTATGCAGAAATTTTTAATAAACTTTCCAGGACCATTGTGAGCATTTAACTATAAGTTGAATATAAAATTATAAACGCTTAGCCTTTAATTTGTGGTTCCTTATTACAAGATATTTACCTAACAGTAAGTACTCCTTTGTAATAAAAACCATAAAGTTGGAGCCACAGTATTAAAATAAATCCACATATTAAACCTATAAACTCATAACAATTGTCCTTACACCCAAAACGTTAAAAAACTTAACTTAAGTAGTAATCACCAGGCTTTGAGTAATACAGCTTTACAGTAATGCACTCTATTAAAGTGTATTTCATAGGTTCACCAATTAAAAAGATCTCATACACTGGATTTAGTGGCACTAAAAGGCATCTAGAATTCATGTTGTTGGGACTTTTTTTTGTAATACAAGGAGATATAGTGACCTTTTTTAGCACCAGAATTAGAAAAGTAATAACTAATTGTACTATACTGAGTTATGAAATATCTTAATTTCTTAATTGTGGTGATCCATATGCTCCCACTTTTTAAAATTATTATTATTATTATTATTATTATTATTATTATTATTATTATTATTATTATTATTGTTACAGTATTATGAACATGGCTTGATTTCCCTGACTTTTACCAATAACCACCAATTTATTTTTATTATTTTTTTATTTTTTGTTTGTTTTGGGGGCTCCATTCCTTTCTTAGACTAGCCCTAAGAGATTCCACTATCACTTTCACTTTAGCTGATACAGTATGGTTATTAGAATTGGCACACAAACCCTTCTTATTGTACTTTAGCTAATGTGGCCGAGATAACATGTACAGAGTTTGGTAATCTTAAGTTATGCTGCTCAAGGCATATACAAAAGTGCACACAATTCATCTCCGCCCACATGCCTATTTCTGTTTCAGCAAGATTTTTTATTTCCCTTAAATGAATTGAAAAATCTGTCAAGTAACTTCATGCTTATCCTATTGTGACAGAATGACGGAATGACAAGTACTTAATTGTATGTCACTGAATGAGTGACATACAATTAAGTACTTGTCATTCCGTCGATGAGAAAAAAGTTATTTTTGAACATAATTATTGCCTATCTATTGCCTAACATATATTATTGCCTATCTTTGCTATAATATAAAAAGGATACTGAGTCATGCTCGACATGTCTGACTATTTTTGTTTCCTGTTCTCATCTGATTGTTAAAATTGTTGAAACGAACCTGATAATATAGCTTCATCTGAATGAAAAGTGTTATGATATTTATTTGAAGTGACCTTACACCTTCACCTTTATTAAAAAAGTATTTCCAAATATGTAATTCTACATATTTCTAGTGAAATAACCCCCCAATTCTTGTGAGCATTGTACTACTACTGCTGTATGTGAGCTCCAGTGGCTCATTTGTAAGAGCTGCTCCTGACCTAGATTTAAATACTGACCTGTAATTGCAAAACCTAATGTCAACTGAATAACCTAGTTCCATAACTTGACATAAATAGGACTACGGGTGATTGCTTTAAGATTACACAAAAACATTCCTTCCATTGCAATTTTTGTGCAATTTCACTGATGACATGTTTACCAAAGTGTATACACTTAAATCAGCTACTGTTTGGGTGTCAGATCATTCTCAGCACTGCAGTGACACTGATGTGTTAGTGTGTGTTGTGCTTGTATGAGTGGATCAGACAGCACTGATGGTGGATTTTTTACACTGTTTTAGACACACTACCATGGTACCCCACCTTGTAGATGCAAAGTCAGAGAGAGAAGCTCTATGATTGTGATCACTTCATCAGTGCTCACATGATGCTGCCTACAGAACATTTTTGGTTGGTGAACTATTTTCAGTCCAGCAGTGACACTGAGGTGTTTAACACCAGCAACACTGATATGTCTGATCCACTCATAACACACACTAATAAACCACCACAGTATCACTGCAGTAATCCACCATTCAAATAGGAATTGACCATTATAAAACAGAGTAAAGGGGAATGACAAAGTATGTAGAAAAACAGATACAGTCTATAATTACAGTCTGTAATTGTATAACTACAAAGTGCTTCTGTGTGGTAAGTGGAGCTACTAAAATATACAATGAGTGCAGAAACAAGGAAGTGTACCTAAAAGTCAGCCAGTGTATCTGCAATATTACACTGTTTATTAAACTCAAACTACTCCTTGTGAACAGGCCAGCCTGCATGAAAAATAATTAACAGGCACTTAGGAACATAGCACACAATCACGTATCAATTAAAAAGATGGGATGAAAGACTAATGCTAATTTGCCAAGTTGCTGTGAAGAGGTCCTTCTAAGCAACACCTGGACACACAAATGTGACTGGCATTGTGAGCAGAAAACAAAAAGGGGTGGGACCTTGTAACCAGCTGTCAATCAGTAAAGTTTACTTACATAAGCTTACTGCTATGGCTGAGCAATAAACATATGTGAGCTTATTTTCTTTACTAAGCATACAGTATGGGTAACGGGGTAACAGTAACAAGGTGGTTGTCCATTAAGATGACATTGATGACAAAATGCCATGTTGCTGAAACAGGGTGACTAGCTGAATACACGACTAATTAATTTCTTGGAAGATTTGATAGTATGTGAAAAATACTGTATTGAGACATTTACATCATTTAGCATATGTCCTTATCCAGAGTGATTTACAATTAATACAGTCTTACAATCCAAGCATTTCTGGGTTAAGGGAGAGATTAAATTTGAACCCTGGACCTTGTGGTCCATAGTCCAGTACCTAGGCCACCACAGTCATTTATATTTACATTTACCTTAACTGCTAGGCCACCACAGTCCAGTGGTGTACTACTGGTGGTATACAACTTTGGGTGGATTTTGTGGATGGATTTTCCATCTGTACCTTCATTAAAATTATTCTGTCTTGCTCCTCTTCTCAGTTGCCTGGACAGCAGTGTATGCTATGACAGTGATGAGAATAATGCCCGCAGTATCTCCAGCCTCTCCAATCGTTCCTCACCTTTGTCATGGTGCCATGGCCAGGCCAGCCCCCGGCTGCAGGCTGGTGATGCGCCCTCCTCAACAGGGTACCAAATGGGACCCAAGCCAGCATCACAATACACTTCCCACACTATGCCTGCCCGATGCTCAAGCCGCCTTAGCAACACCTCCCATGTCGAGCTTATTGAAAGCCTGGATGCAGGAGATGCTGACCTCAAATCTGGATACCTGAGCGACTCTGACCTTCTCGGCAAAAGTTTGAATGAGGAGGATGATGATGATGATAATCTAGCCAATGGGTAAGATTTTGTTTCTTTTTATAAAACTTTATATTGTGTTTCTGTAGACCTGCGGGAATATGTTTATTTTATATTATAAGTGTAAGGGCTTCTGAAGTATGAAGTGACAGAAATACCAGCTTATCACATTTACACCTGTTATTCGGCTCATGGATCATCAAAGCCAGTATGAAGTCTAAGCATGATGTTTAGAATGTTATAGGAGCTTTCTTGAAAATCAAGTTGAAAAGTGCTGTTACACTTATGAGCCCTGTTGCACCTACTTGTGGCAAGCACCGTTTTTACTCTGTTTCCTTTGAGATGAAATGATATTCAAAGCACCAACCCAAACCATTGCGAGTGTTCATGGTTAATGGCAACTAGTCTTCTCGAAGTTAGTTAGTTTGTTTAATGTCATATCAGAATCAATGGCGGTTCATGGTTATTCCAATACTAATCATACTAAATTGTCCCAAAATTCACACTTGGGCCCAAAGAGGGATTACAAAAGCCTGGTGGTTCTTGATATGGCAAGTGATTGTTGGGTGTTTAGCTTGTTGTCCATCCCCTGGTTTGTCTCTGTTACTCCCTTATTGTCCTCATGTGGCTATTTCAGACGTAGCCTTAAGCAATTCTCTCTGAAATACTGACTACACTCCGTCTGACTTGTAACCACAGAACTCCCAAGAGATCGTCTAATTCACTGGACAAAAAAAATCACATTATGAATGAGAAATATACTGTAGTTAAATGTAATTCTTCTTTGTGTGTTTTTTTAGCATTAGATATATATTCTGTGCCATCTCGACAAATGCTTAGAAATTTAGGACTTTAGGAATTTAGGACAGCAGGATGTATTAGGCAAGTCAGGTGTCCTTCCTTGTCATTCCTTGTGCTAATGGATCCCATGGTAAACAGCTGACTCAATTTTAAGAACAAGCTAAACAGAAGAGCCTTGTCTTACCATCCTGATATTAATCACATTGGAACATTGTTTGGGGTAACTGCGACCTCAGATACATAATTCACTTGAATACAAATCGTAATTCTCTTGAAAGAACATGTATTGATAGTGGCCTCGCCTATATAATGCTATATAAAATGTACATATTAATTGCTAGTTTTGTGTAAAGATATGTCAAAGGTGAGCTCTGGTAGAATACATTCAGTAATCCCATAGAGTTTAACTGAAAGGGGATGCAGAGAACCCTACTGTGGAGCTTTTGATTTGAGCGTTGGTGCACTAGACGTCAAAGTGAGTGTATCAGAGAGAGAATGCTAATCAGCAAAGAGACCTATGGTGATTATGATGCTGGAAAGGATTTCAACCTGGCATTAAGCCTACTTATTTCTCCTTTTGAACAGATTTGCTAAGCCCTTGGATGGTTGGATATGCAGTTCAGATGGGCAAGACAGTTTGCAAAAGTCGCTTTCTGAAATAGATACGTCCAAATTCACCACCCACCTCAAAGTGTACTAGCCAGTAAAGATGTGTGAAGTAGTGTGGGTGGACGCTTTCGTTCTGCTACAGTTATGTTAATTATATAATTAATTACATGATAGTGTGAGCCTCAGATTAAATCCTAAGAAATACCTCGAACTTGCGAAACCTTTGAGAAATTGGTTTATAAAAATTATGCTGAATTAATGTGCTTTTACTGTAAGATATTTAGTATCCGGTATGGAGTTTAAGGATAACATGACATTGAAAACATACATGGCAGTTTTGAAATCAATAACCAAAGTAAACAATTTAATTAGTTGTTGCCTCTAAAGTGTCATTAGAGTAAAAAAATCAATTTATAAGTATTAGTAATATTGCAAAGAAGGTATGGAGGAAAGCATAGTTTTCACAAATTTTATTAGTGACTGTTTTTTACTTTACTTACACTCACCTTTAACCAAATAACCAGTGGTCCGGTTAACCAGAATCGACTGTATAACTGTTTTAGGAACTGTTTTAGGAGGAACTGTATAAGTGTTTTTTTCACAACAGCTGCTGTGATTTCATGCTGTGATTTTTTGGCAAGGCTGTCTGTTTCGGCAGTTATAAAACTCCATGGTTGTGTCCATGTTCAGCCAATTTTTGCCAGTATGATTTTTTTTTTCCTTTAACATGGAACTATGATTTATAACATCTGACTAAAATAACACTAACCCTTATATATTTATATAAAAGCAAATAATTCATGTAAAGTATTTTCAGTGGTTGTTAGATCATATGATATTCCTGAAAAACTTTATTAAAGGAAAATATGGATGTTAAAAGGCTATAATATAGCATATGCTCACACAGCATTAATCAATGGGGCTTGCTATCACTTTTGTGCCTAAGCCTAGGACTTGATAATGTATAATGTATCTGTAAAAAAGAATGTTGCTCTATAGATCTGACATACAGTACAAATATTATTTACATGGCAGTTGAGGTTCAGGTGGTTTCTCAAATGCAGTGAGTCCAACCATATAGATTTAATTGTGTGTGCGTGTGTGTGTGTGTATGTAAACCTTGTCCTATCTAACCTCCTTTGGAACCTCAAGCAGGGTTGTCACGGTGACAATCAACGCCTCTGAGCTGCCTGTTGTTTACCACCTGCTCTTAGGTCAGCTAAGCTAGAACTGCGTGTGTAAATGCTTTAACTCCTCAAGTCATTCATTAGCGTTCACATTACCATTAGTGCACAACTAGCATTTTGTCCTCTGTCTTTATTTGATTACCTGAAGTTTAGTGTTTTGAGCTGATTTGCCTAACCATATGTTTTAGATTATGTAAGGTACCAAGCACATGTATGATGGGAAATAACAGAACATTAATTAATCTTTATGTGATGTTAGGAGGAGCACATATTTTTAGGTACAACAAAGGAAAATTCAAGGTCTTGGCTTTAGCTGTGCTGTCAGGATTCAATAATCACTCCACACACACACCGCCCACCTCCCATTCCCGAGTGACTGAGTGAGATACAAATAAGCGTATAAAACATTATCGCATTAAACAACACATTAAGGTCCAATTGTATACTATAGTACACATACTAGATACATAGTATCTCAATATAACAAACAACACCACTGGCTACGCGTTAACAAGACCGAATGATAGGACATTGGTTTGTAATTTGGAACACACATTAGTGCAAAATGCTGGCTGGCTACTATGTTTAAAAAAACACCCAAACATATAAAATGTTGTTCTTCATAGTTACTTTGTAGTACACGTTGTAAAGCTCGCTCAATGAAAGGACACAATACTCAAGACTAATTCCAGAAGGGGGCGCCAAAATTATTATTGTATTAAGGTTATATATGGGGCTACAGGTTTTAGTTAATGATCTGTAGAAGGAAGTCCATATATTGGAGTAATTATCATAATTCAATTCAATTGAATTCAATTTTATTTATATATCACTTTTTACAACGTAGCATTGTCTCAAAGCAGCTTAACAGTATTACATTATCTTAAAAGACCAATTCCAAGTTGAGCAAACCTAGGGCGCCAGTGGAAAGGG
>JAVSBV010000010.1:6727043-6739293 GCA_033117975.1 Parotocinclus spilosoma | reverse complement strand
GTCAGTATGCAAAGACAAAAGAAATGCAGTAGCTGTAGAAAATCACTATACCACTATAAAAAAAATCCTTCCTTTTTGACACATGACACTTAAAAATCTTCCAGATACAATTTATAGAATCATTTTAAAATGCAAAATCTCTGGTTTGGGTAGGTGATCAGCACGTAGAGTAACCATTATAATCTTGCTCAGGTAATGCTAGTTTCCTTTACACCTAAGGCTAATCAGTCTCAAATTGTAGTAATTTAATTACTTTAGATTAAAGCCCATTGTACCTTGATGATTCCACTATTAGTAATGTTAACATTTAGTGTAAAAAATGTAAACTTGGTTAAATCACATAGTTAGAAGAGGTATGCAAAAATAAGTATTTTAATTATCCCTCAGACAACCATTCCAAGCATTAATATGAAGTGGAACATCTAAGACACTAGCAACACCTTTCTTAAATTGGGCCTTCTCTAAAAACTGGGCAACCATCTCAGAGGATCTTTATCAATGAATTTTCCAAGATGGCACTGGTGACTTTATAGGATGTTAAAAACTTGACTGATGGGTCTATGCATGTGATATTCTACACAAAGCTGCTTTATGGCAGGATAGAAAGAAGTCTCTTCTGAAAAGTGTCACAAGGAGTCTTGTTTGCTCAGTTGCCTTGTGTCATAGGTTTCATGGTATGATAACTGTGACTGAAATTCAAGCACAGTGTTTGGTGGAAAAACAAGTACACCTCTTAGCATACACAATACCGACTGTGGTATATGGTGGTGATGTTATATTGTGGGAGTGTTTTTCAGACCATTTGGTCAGTATCGAAGGATTAAAAGATGCTGCCAATGCAAAAAATAAGCAAGGAAAAGCTTCATGTTTTACCCAAAAATATCATGGTCAGGGTCTCAATGTAGAAGTCACTGAATGCATGCAGAGGTACGCTCTGAACAGTGCACCAGTCCATCACAGTGCAAGACAAAGCCTGACTGATTCATGATTAAAACTCATGACCCTGGGAAATTATGTATCCAGCAGATGGTTCTTACCATAGTTCTACAGTTAGAAATTTCCAGAATTGCTGCCTTACTCTAGTTACTGTAATGTTATGAGGCAACATTTTTAAATAAAGCTGGAAAACATTCTATTTTATATTGGTTTTGATTTCAGGCTGTAAGCGAAAAAAAAAAAAAAAAAAGGTTTCACAGGGGCCTGTTGTTTTTGCTTTAGGCATTGTAACATAATCTTGCACAAACATACATTTTCATTTAGTTTAAACTTATAAAAAGGAAGAGTCTGACGTGTATATATAAGGCAGCTGTTGTCAGTAGTGCTGTGGTCCAGTAAAGGTAAATTCAGCAGCTAACTATGTCCATATCCACTCATTTACACAGTTCCACACGTGCACACACTTCAAAAATATGGTCATACATTTACCTGTACCTACATTCTTCTGTAATGAGTGTAAGAAAATACACATTCCATTGAACTGTAATTGCATATCTTGTTAACATCAAAGCTCTTTTGCAATGTCCCAAACAAGGTTATGAAGATGGGGAGGATTTTCTGTTGTATATATCAACTATCATGCAGACAGGAAAATATCTAGGCTTATCTGTAATCTTGTACTGTATCGTCCTGTCTCTGATGTTGTCCCAAACACATTGTTTTTCCTCTTTAAATGATTTGGCGTCAAAAAGGCCAAGTGCAAACTTATGACGTTCTGAATTAGAAGTACATGTAATCTGAAATCGGTTAAAGAGAATCATATCTGTTAGCTGTCAAGCATTGCTTCAGAAATAAAAAACAGATCTGTTGTTGAACTTATAACAGTGTAGATGAAAGTAGAGATATTTTGATTATTGTAATTGAATTGGATACATATGTATAGATATTTTGGGTCAAATCCTAAACGTTACAAAATCTATAAAACTTTGGTTAACAAAAAGCAGTTGCTTTGAATGTGGCTGCAGTTGTAGGCATCCTTTCACCTCTAAATAAGTTTTCTTTGTAAAATTTATATAACCTTTCCATGCTGGACCCATGGTTTAGAATGACATTTAAATGTCAGACTATCAGCACAGTTGGCTGAAGGACAGTCAGTTGTGATGCCTCGTTACATCAGATAGATGCAGTAAGAGAAAGCTAGAGCTCAAATGTTGTCATGATGCCAAGCCATTTGCCTGAAACGGTGTTGTTTGATTTAGTGTAGTCTTTTATTAACCATACTGGACAATGCTAGCAGGTAACCATTTTCATTATTTAAGTGCTATTATTTTTCTGTTAATAAATTAAGTTAAAATTAAAATGTTAAAATTCAGAAGTCAAAATCGACATGCCATATATACTTCCATGTCATATATATTTGCAGGTTTTTACCAATGTTTGAAGTCTGATATTTTTTGCTCAAATTTGGGGACAAAAACGGACTATTAGTAACAGCTTGGAAGAAAAGACAATTTATGCTTCTACCAAATGTTTTTGATCAAACATCTTTGCTCACCTACTCTTGCACTGATAAAATGTAGCATGACAAGTAATGGAAGCTTGTTGCCTCCATTATAACATTGATTCCATTGTATGACTCGGATTGTAAGACTTTTGTAATGTTAGTAATGTAAGGAAATGACAGTAAAGTAAAGTAATGACAGGAATGTAATTGATATGTTTTACAAAATATGTAAAGTATATATAGTGACTCAGGGTGTACTCACAATATGCCTGAGCATGATTTCCCCTCCTCCCCTGCCCCCCACTAAGCTGTTTAGAAATGCGCAATGTTCTGGGCCCGAACACGCTTATGTTATCACAATATTACTTTTTGTAGTGCTGTAAAGAGCACAATGGGCTTTATAGTTGTTTATACTTTAAAACTTTTGGAGTCAACCAATACACCGTATATATTTACTGATTATGTAATACAGCTATTTTTGAATTCTTAAAGAGGCAGCTGAAGTTATATTCTGTGCATGGGCACAGTTAGCAATCACATGGCATGAGTACTCTCCTGAGCATGGCTGAGCAATCACACTAGTAAAAGAAATTGCAATTTGGGGGTTAAAATTGCTCAGGCACGAGACTGATCACCTAGTGTGAATACATCCTCAGACTCTAAAAGTCTCATGATCCTTTTTGCCCAGCAGTGGTCGTCAAATAGTTTGCATAACAGTAAGTGTCTATTAAATGCTGATTAATTGCCATCATGAGAGTCATTTTTTAAAATTGATTTGACACTAGCACTTTACTAGGGTGGGGAAGAGAGAGGCTGGAGTTCAGGAGTGTGCTGATTTTGGCTCTGAAACAACTAAACCAGATCTACTTGCAGTACATGTCGTGTTTATAGCAAAGGGGCAAAACAATTGGTTGGTTACAGTGCAGAAGTGCAAGTTTGTGTTTTTTTAGATAGAATATAAGAACCATATCTGTATACCAAATCGGGACAGCACGTTGTTCCTCCTGAAAAATGGTGCAAAATTGAACACGAGTTGAAGAGTACGTGACAGTGCTGTGATTGTAAATGTTGCAAATGGACAGTACAACTTTATGTAACATATGCTAGCTGGCAAAATGAGTAATTTAGCGGAAGTTATCAGCTAATCTAGTTTGAATTTTAGTATCTTTTAGGAGACATTCCATTAAAAATTGCTAATTTTTCAGCTGGATAAGCCATTATGATAGCAAGTTTGCATACTGACCTTTAGATGAAGTAAAGTTATCAAACAAAAAAATGACATTGTGCCTAATGACCTGTTTGTTCATTTTTTATTATCACCACATAGCGCCTTGTAATTTAAACCAACAGGTACTTTAATCATGTAACGCAGTGCACAAAATTCACGATTTAGTACATAATGTACATAATAAAATTCTACTCACTTTTACTTGTATAAGGCTTTTACTGTTCCCCCTTGGTTTGCATATAAAAGGACAAGGACAACAACAAGGGAGGGATGCAGGATAGAGCTCTGGCAGAATACACTGTTCCCAGCTAAGGAAAGAAATCTTTTTATTTGGGGTGCTTTTGGGCAGAGCCAAATACACATTTGAAAGCCTGGCTAAATGAGTTAATCTGTCCAACAGAATGCCCATGATAATTCAGTGTGAGTTTGGCCTCATCAACAACGTAAACATTTAATGGTTTCCATAGTGACTTCTATTGGAAGTAGCAGTCTATTCAACTCCTATTATACAGTGTCAGAAATAAAGTAGCTTTTACAATGGTAGGTATATGGCAAATTGCATGCAAGCTTAAAAATGCTAAACATTAGCATTGTTGTGTGCAGCTGCACAGAGAAAGTCATGAAGTCTGTTTGCTTTTTAGTAGATGTGCAGTGCAGGGATGTACAAGTAAATCTTTCCCTCTAGTTTTATATGACTTCAATAAGACTGGACATGTTTAAATCGTTTAAACCCAACAAGTATGGACCGATGAGCGTAGATCTGCATTCTTACTTATGGGAATGAGATATACAGCAGTCTTACTGTGTGATTTTGAGTACTATTGTACAGCAATTTTCAGAGTTATTTTGCTGGTGTTTTGATCACCGTCCCTGCTATGTCACAAAATATCCATGATTCACTCTGATGTTTAAATGGGATATGCCTTAAGTAAATACAGATGGGTTTTTGCTGACTTCTCTGCTCCTTCTGTGTACTGCTAAGTATATACAGATGTGCAGGAACAAATCTAAACATGCTGCCTTAATCCGTGATCATCCTGACTTGTGGAGAATGCTAAATGGTGAAAGGACTACAAATGCTTGTCTAATATTAACTGGCCCATATGCAAATAACAGCGGTGTCATTTTGATGTTAAACTCTCAGCTATTAATGCACACCAATTGTTCCAATTTAAAAATAATGAGGTGCAGATGAAAGTGAAACATGTTACTGATGTTGAGGTCTTCCAGCAGTTAAGGTAATCCTATTTTACCTTGTCATTATGCACAAAATGAAAAGATGTCACAAAAGAACGGTTTAATTATGTAGTTTTTTAAATATAACCTATGATGACTGAATGCAACATAAAATCATGCATAAAAGCAGTCTTAATTGAAATGTTTTGTTTTGCATCTTGCCAGCACCTAAAGAAGTCTTTAAGGTTGTGGATAAGCAAAAGCTGCCCTTGAAGACCTCAGGTCTACAGCGTTCTCGTTCTGATGCAGGTCGGGACAATGTGGAGCATCGCAAACCACCCTCGGGCCTGGTCAAACCCACTACAGGCAGCTTTGGCTACAGGAAAACCACCAACACTGGCACTGCTACTGTAATGACTGCAGGGGGTGCCGCCATCTCTAGCGGGTCAGCCACAGTAGGAAAAGCTCCCAAGTCTTCAGGCATACCGACCAAACCTGTGCCTGGAGGTGGAAGCCGGAAAAACAGCCTTGATGCCAGCAACGGCGAGAATGGCTTTCTGGCACCTAACGCTCGGGGAAGCGTTCAATACCGCAGCCTACCCCGCCCTGCCAAATCCAGTGCCATGAGTTTAACCGGGCGTGCCACGTCTCGTCCTGTCAGCAGTAGCATTGATGCCAGCCTCCTTACCCTCAAGCCTGTGCCAACTTTGCCTGCTACTATGCCCACTAGAGGGAAGGATGGCGGTAGCTTGAAGGCAGGAAGCCGTCCAGGCAGCACAGGGCCTGTTAACCAGACAGACAGGGAGAAGGAGAAAGAGAGGGCCAAGGCGAAAGCTGACCTAGAAAACAGCTGTCTGAAATCTGAGAACCAGAGAGACAGCTGTGGAGGAACCGCAGAGCAGATCCACAGAGTACGCAGGACCAGTACGAGCAAATACCCTGAGCTGAGCTCTCCAACCACCACACCCAGGTAGTGCCTCACACATGTCACTAACACTGAGGGGAAATATTCTCTAGCCTGATTGCGCTTTCTTTGTGGGGTGGACATGGATGAAGTTTAAACAGTCATGTGGCTGCATTTTATATGAAGCCGTTGTTAAAATTCATGGAGCTACATATACACTGTTTGAACAAATTTGGGGATATTTTATTATGGAATATGTAACTTTGAAATATCCCCTAATTTTTGTGAGCATGGATGTACGCAATCACTTTTTACAAGATTGGAAATTACTAAACGGCTCTGAGAAGATTTAAAACCATATCTTCTACTCGGCATGAAGCCAAAAAGTGATATTAATTGTCTTTTTGGTACCTTGGAATTGCTTGTCAAGGAGCCAGAAACAGTCCTTTACTAAAATTAGTGCATGATTAGGTAATGTAAGTTTTGCCTTACAGCTGCATCTGGTTTGAGTGGTTTATTAAATGACTATGAAACTACAGGCATGCTCAATTTAATGACAGCATTATGCTCTGTGAAACAGGAAGTTGACCGGGCTTTACCGTAGTAACATAGCCGTTTTATGCTGATCTATGTAAATATAAAGGGCATTTAAAAAAAACTGTTTGAAATATGAAAATACATCAAAAATACCGTTGAAAACATCAACACAGCTTCCCTAATGCCACCACAATACAGTAATGTACTGTCACGGCCATGTTTAGAGGAAATCCATAAAACTTCTGGGGATGGTATGATGGCCCTATTTCTGTTTGAAGGAAGCCAAAATGCGTTGATTAGACAGTATTATAAACAACATGAAAGATTTTGCAGATAAAACAAAAACTGTAATCCATGTGAACCACTTTAAATGGGTATGTGTGTGTTTCATGTGTGAAAGGTGGCACAGTACTTACTACTCACAATAAGACAGCAAACCTACTGTTACGAACACCATTTACATCTGGTTACGATTAACTAGTGGAAAGTTATATGCATAAACAAAATTGTCTTTAACCATATCAATCATGTTAGTCTCCAGTAAATCTAACGAACAAACTAGCACGTGAACGGTAACATAGTTGCACACACTAACTATGGACTTCTGCTCTGTAACACACACATCTGCTCATGGAGCCACATTGGATGTTGTAGCTGCAAACAGCTGGACACCCCAGCAGCCAATGAACAGAGTTAAAAGACAGATTTTTCCTTTTACAATGCATTATAATCTTTACAATTTTGGTCATTAATGTGAACACACTTTGTCTGATTGGTCATTGAACAGCACATACCTGACAGTATGCTTGGATAACAAATATAAGACACTCAGTTATTTCATATGTCTTCTGACAACAATGATTTTCATTTCTATTGGAACAGAATGCTGGTTAAGTCTCTGGCCCACCCTCCGAACTTGATACACATGGACAAGGTAAATGCCAACAGCTTAGACTCATGTGTGACTATTGAAGACCTTCCTCCAAAGATCCCCCCATACTCCAAGCTGCAGGATCTGGTGAACTCACGGGGGCCAACTCGCCTCACACCCAGCCCTGCCCCTGTACTCAACATAGACTCGCCAAGTTGCTTTTCTGGCCAACCTCTCTCACTTAGCAGTTCACCTCTACTCTACCCCAAAATGTCGGGAGTTCACAGAAGCATGGAGTCCCTATCACTACACATGAGTCTGCCTCCAAGTGTAGAACTCAGGGACCAGAATGAATCCATAAGCAGGGCCACAGGCACCTGGGGGGCGAGTACTCGCGCATCAGTGACATTGAGTGACAGGTGGGTTGGGATGCATGGGATGGTGTTTTGGTTGCAGGGGGTTACAAGTGCAAATGTTTTAATACTTTAGATTTTAGAGATTTCGTTTTAGATTCTGTTGTGATGTTTCGTCGTAACCTCTTTACATTCACATTAACGTTTAAAATTGTGAGCAGAGTAAAGTGCCGACTGGTACTTGTTGCGTGTTTGCACTGCCCTCTGCTGGTCAGAATATCTCATAGCTATTAAGTAAGATAATTTCGGAATGACGCTGTATGGCAGATTAAAATGCTGGAGGTTAATCAATATTGCAATATGCAATGCAGTAATGCAGAGACGGTCAAGTTGATAGAAATGTGTATTAATACTGTGTAAGATTTAAAGTGTTATTATGGGATAAAGCATTTATTTGTGCTGTCCTTTACCTTCTCAGCTTACAAACTGATAGGAACACCTTACCCAAGCAAGGACTGAGGTACTCATACTTTATAGCTACTGCATAGCCAGTTTATCTGAAAAAAAAAATATGTATCACCAGTTATTTACACATGCATTCTGTCTGTCTTCCTCCAGTCGCTATGGCAGCAGCCAGTCAGAAGAAGGAAAAGAGCGCCGCCACTCCCACACGATAATGAGCATGACGGAGTCAGAGAGCCCACCCCAGCTACCTTCTCCCACCCACTTGAGTCAGTCCTTTACTGGCAAAACTCCACCCACCAATGTGGGTCAGTATACCATCTTACACAATTTTATATTTTATATTTCAATGCGTGTCTAGCTGCACTTTTCCAACCTTGTACCTGTATTGGATTTGTACACTACACATATATAAATATAAGCAATACTTTATATTTCACATTTAAATAACTATAAATATAAATTCATATTTCTAGCTCGCTTTTTAAGTAGAAGTTGAGAAATTTGATTATGTAAAATTTGGTATGCATCTGCAACCTATTTGATGCAACTCATTTTCGTGAGTGATCACACAAGCTCTGGACCATGTGTGTAATTGTGCATCTGTTTGTCTCTCTCTGTGTCTGTATCTCTCACTCACTCACTCACTCACTCGCATGCACGCACGCACACACGCATGCACACGCATGCACAAAGACACTCTGAAATCTAGTTTCTCTTTGTATTTACATGTCAGTTCTCTGTTACTATATATGGTTTAATGCTTTATCCCTGACCCTTATCTCTTTCAGTGGCTCCTATCCCAAGCTCAAACACCACCCCTCGCATCACTCGATCCAACAGCATTCCAGCCAATGAGGCGAGTTATGACCTGTATGCCAACTCCCCTCTGGGAAGCTCTATGTCACTAGCTGATCGGCCTAAGAGTATGATGCGCTCAGGATCCTTTCGTGACCATGGAGAAGATGGTGAGATAGTTATGTTCCCAATTTATATACCAAAAGTGTGATTGAACCTGTTCTCTTGTGAGATGCTCGTGTATTTTGCACATTTGTTGTCCAGACTGAAGTCTTTGAGCACTAATGTATGATGTATAATATTGTTAGCATCTAGAGGTTTTCCACATCTGTTCATTTGAAGGTACAATGTTATAAACTTTTAAAACTTATAGAAGTAGTCATAATGCACAATAACTAATTAAAAAAAGCATAAGAATGAGTAATTTCAGTAGAAAATCTCACTTTGCTGTATGATTGAGCGTGGCAGGGCTGTTTCTGACTCACTGTTTTTGGGTTTCCATAGTATGGAAAACTCCATATCACATAACAGCATCGTGCTGGTGTTCACGTCAGTACCAGTGTACCTCCATGCCCTATGTTCAACTCCGCTTGACTATTAACTACAATAATAAAACACAATAATTTACAATTGTATACTAATATCTGACTACTATGGTCATAGAAAAGCAATGACTTAAAACTGAATTGCAAACAATGGTGTGACGGGTAAACTCAGAAATGAATTAACTAATATTGGTGCTTGCTTAATTTATTGTTATAGTTGGTCAAATTGATTCTCAGCCCAAGTTTATGAATAAATGTAAGCTTATGTCTGTTTTGTTTCAAACTATTCTGCTGATTCTGATTTATATGGGATCCACTAGTAATGTTTTAGTCTCAGTACCAATATGCTTGAGTCCCTGTCTTTTTAGCATCCACCATATTCTGTGTTTAAAAGTGCTCTTTTATGTCATTTTAGGATACAGTGTTTTCCATTACTATGTCAAGCTCACAATCCTGACTCCTTTGCTTTTGTTTTTTGCAGTTCATGGCTCTGTTCTGTCCCTGGCCTCCAATGCATCATCCAACTACTCATCAGTAAGTTGCTTTTAATACATTTTCAGAGGGAATTGTAGCAGTAACAGAAACGTTCTACATTGATGTGTACATTAAATGCTATTTTAAAGCATGTAGATGGTGATTTAGAAATTTCGTTTTTTTTTTTCTTTTAAATAAAAATCAACTTTTATGGATACATTTTAAGATCTATAACCCTTTCTGTGCTGCTGGTAATCCAACACCCTTGCATTCTTGCTTACTCTTGCTGTATCTGTTCCTTCTTCTCATCTTGCGTTCTCAGACAGAAGAGAGAATGCAGGGAGAGGTAAGTCTGTCTCTGTGCCTTTATACCAGTGGTTATGGCTTTATATTTGTTTAAGCTAGTCCTTGTATAATTGGATGATTGTGTACTGACATCCATCCACTAGCTAGTAGGGTTCTCTTTTTATGATTCAGCATTTCTTGTTCTTATGTACACATCATGGTAATAGCTTGCCTTTTGCTTATAGCTTATCATTCATTAGTAGTATTCGATGTTTGCAGACAGTAAACTTACAGTCTTTCTTACAGCAAATTCGAAAGCTAAAGCGTGAGCTTGAAGCATCTCAAGACAAAGTGGCCAACCTGACCAACCAGCTGTCTGCTAATGTACGTACTAAAATGGTCAAAACACAGTGGATTTGTTGAGTTCCTTCAACTTAATGTTGTTATTTATTTGCCTTGTACATAATATCCTATACAGACTGTTAATAGGATTTCAGTTGATTTTTTTTGTTTGTTTTTAAATGTATTTGTTAAAATTCCATGAACATTTTATCTTTTATGTATAGTTACAGTTCTCTACAACTTAGTCTCTCTAGTTTTTCTAGCTCATTTTTGTAGCTACTGAACACATTTTTTCAAGCATGTTTTGTTCTGTAGAGTATGTGATCCACCTATGACCTATGATCTAGGGGTCTTATCGTGATAATGTTTGTACCAATTGTACCACTGTTCAAACAGACCGTTCTGGATTGTCCCAATGAGTTATAAAACATTGTTTGTATTGCTCGGTAGTTTATTTTTTACTTTAAATGTAAAATGTATGTTAAATATTTCAGCAGCACCCATCAAGCTTCCATTATAAATATAATAATGGTTTTCTCTGGTGTTCTTAGTACAGAAAAATGTAAAATCTGATTTAATTCTGATTCTGATCACAATTACACTACAGATGTGGATGATAGAGATTGGAAAATGCTGGAATATTCATTTAAACCTGATGTCTGTATTATGATGTCATGTTATATTCCATCACTTGATAAACCACTAATGATTTATTATTTATATTATCACATTCACTAACCTACACCAGTCAGCTCTCCCCTCCAAAATGTTTCTTTTCTACAGAACTGGGTTCAGTAAACATGACACAGTAGTATTCAGGCACATCTAGCGCCTACTTTAGTAGTTAGTTTCAATGGTTCGTTAGTTAGTTATTTCACCAGCGGTCGCCTGATCCCAGTACTGTTCGTATACATATGAGTGTGTGCTTGTATGTGTGAGTAGAATAACCCTGGCCTTAACACCACTGTCCCTTTCTCCTTGGCCTATGTTCTCTCCTGGCTGTGGGCTGGTTTGCGGGTCCTCGGGGGCTTCTGGCTCTAGCAGGCAGGCCAGGTTTGTTGGACTGTCACTTCCAGCCTGTACTTTGTTGCTGTTGCATGACTTTAACCTCGTCACATCCCCTGCAGGCCCCCTACCCCCCCAGTCTGGTGCTGGGTGATGATGTCAAGTGGAGATCATTATCAGGTGTCATTGGCGTCAGCTTAGGCTGATTATGCCATAGTATTGTTGATCAGTAAATTGAATGCTGGAAGGATGGCTCATGAGGACCTGATCAGTGTACACACGTGCACAAAAGCGAAGGCAGTGGCAGACAAAGAAAAGCATGAATTCAGTATTCTGATATTTAGCAACCGTTTGCACAGGTATCCTCTCAGTTCACTTAATAATGGACAACCATAATAGATAACATCACTTTGTTTGAAGTTTGTGTCTGGTGATTGTTAGTGTAGTTGTACAGTAGTGTTTAAAGATACAGTCATTTGTTTAGTAGCTGTATGGGTCATGGTTATTGAGTGCAGTGCTTAATACAGAATGCAAAACGAGCTCTAAAATTAAAGCTATTTACTGTTAAATTCATTAAACCATTGATTGGTAATTTGGTGCTTAGCAGAGGACAAAGGCACAGAAAAACATAAAAAACAAGCCTAAAAAGCACAAAGACATGTTGGCAGAAGGATATTCACAATGTAAAATTTCTTTTAGAGTTAGTTAATAAATGCTGACAGTTCTTTTTAACTGCCAGTGTACAGTGCATCTGGAAAGTATTCACAGCGCTTCACTTTTTCCACATTTTGTTATGTTACAGCCTTATTCCAAATTGTATTAAATTAATC
>JAVSBV010000010.1:6690488-6702603 GCA_033117975.1 Parotocinclus spilosoma | reverse complement strand
ACTCCGCCGCGTTCGGCCGGTAGGGGTGGACCCCCGGACTCGCGGCTCGTAAGCTCGCATCCAGGGTCCGCGGCCGGTGGGGTCGCCTCCGGACCATGGCCGCCATATGCTACCTTTTATTTTTCATATGTTTCAGAGCCTTTCGCTCTTTTTCCCCATTTTGGTTTTGTTATCCTTATTTCCACATTTTTATTATATGGCGTGGGGATATATTTATCCCGCATTCTGGGTCCGGTCAAAAACACCACCACTGATCGTAACACTGACCAGATAGTAATGTTGGATTACTGCTAATCTTAGCATGCAGTTATGTCTCAGACAGGTATGTAAATGATTAGACACTGTCTATAAAAAGGCTCTCAGATGCTACTTTTGGGTAGTGTGTGCCTCTTGGTCAGACATCGTTAACTAAGATTCTTTGCCCAGCTGACAGGCTTTGAGAGAGTGCACGTCATTGGGCTGAGAGAAGCAGGGGGATCATTTTGACCAATTGCCTGCCTTTTAGAATTTGTTGAGAAATTTAGAATTTCAGTGGTTCTGTGTGGGCATGCACACATGGCAAACAGGCTCTGGATGGTCCAGACAGACCTTCAATAGAGAGGCACAAGTAGCTCCCACAGATTCATTGTCCTCCATCCAGACACTGGTGCCACCTTCACTACACACCCCTGTCTCTGTCCAGACCATTACCAGTCACTGTGCTCATTACCTGCTCTGCAATTGATGGCTAGCCACTTTTACCTTATATTAGAATATCTTTAAAAATGCATTTAACCAAACAATAGATTGTGCATATATTGTATTATGGAACACCATTTGTTTATTTGTAGTTTATGCTTATTTAACTATGGACACTTAGTGATGCTTAGCAACATATAAATGAGCTACACAAAAGTTTTGACAGCAAAGGCAGTGCATGCATACAGGAAGCAAAGTCAAAGTTGGCGAGCATTAACTTGTAAATAATTACATACTATCATTTTAAATACTTTACAAATATTTACCATTCAAGTGCCTGGTATCATTTTAATGATAAGCTTATGTGTGCAACAAAAGCACTTCAGAGTATTCATAAACTGGTAAAATAGCCCCAGACTGCTAAGAGTTAAACAGCCTTTGTTAATATTATACAAAGCAATGGAGTATTACAATGTTATTTTTATGTCTTGTACCCTTTAGATCGTCCTAAGATTCGACTGCCACGTTTCTTAAGACAGCGTTTTGTGATGAAAGTTGGAGAGAAGATCAACCTTGTCATCCCCTTCAGTGTAAAAAAAGCATTAACTTTTCAGGATTTATGAATATTGACAAACTCTTAAACAAAACAAAATATTTGTATGCTGCTTCTTTTAAGGCTTGAATGTTTTCTTCTTCATAGGGAAAACCCCAGCCTGCTATCAGCTGGACAAAGGATGGACAGCCTCTTGATACCAAGAGAGTAAATATTCGCAATAGTGACAAGGACAGCATCTTTTTCATCCGTGCAGCTGAGAGAGCTGACTCTGGTGTCTATGAGATGTGTGTTAAAGTGGACAGCTTTGAAGACAAAGCCCAGCTGACTCTGCAAATTATTGGTAAGAAAGCATTTTAAGTCATTCTTTTTAAATGCCTAAAGAATGAGCACCCTCTATCGTTTCATAGGCTTATCTCCAAAAAAGGAGGTGGTAACACTCAAACACCTCACTGGTTTGTTTCTGTTATTATTGCTCATTTTTGCAGACCAAATCTCAGTCAACCTTTTAAATATGAGTTTATGAGAATGCACTGGTTTTCTAAAATGACAACAAATACTCACTTATTTTAGGTCATCCATTACAGTCTAACACCAGTTTATGTCACCTTCAGAAGTACTCTGATGATTATTATATTGAATTTTGCATTCACAATGGTAATGAGACAGAGCCATGCTGCTGGTGGACGATTTTGTCTTTTAGTTTAGGCAGAGCACCCTAAAGCCTAAAATAAGCAAGACAAATGGAATGGTTGTGCATTTCCAGCCTGTTAGGGACACAGTTAGCCCAGACATCATACAAGTGGAAGATATAGCGATTGTGAATCCACATATGGGGGGTTATCCATACAATACAAGACTGGACAGTTGACCAATGCAATTTATATTGACTAGTGTTCTCTTATATGAAGTGGCCTGCTGTGAGTGTGGCAATGTCATAGTTGGGGAGGCTTAGTAGACTGGTCAGGATCATCAGTGCCACCACCCAACTCACTAGTGATAGAAAGGACGTTGGCAGCAGTTTTGGATGACATTCTGAGCAATTCTACCCATCCCTTTTAGAGCCAAGAACTCCTTATCCAACCACAAAGCTTACACTGACAACACAATTAGTATTTAGAATTTTAGCATTTTAGTATTAAGTATTAGTCAGATTGTATGCTGGGCAAAATAAGCAACCCTTTGCAGAAATACACATATCTAAACATACTTTAGACTTAATGTAAATGTTGTGTTCTGGCTCAATGTTGTGCATGCTTCAGACACTGTTTATACAAATCCCTTTAAAAGCCAACATTATGGCTTTTGAGAAAAAAAAATCTCTATCTGTCTCACTATTGTGTCATTTACGACTTGATTCTATTTGAATTAAACTGAACTGCAGAACTGCCAGGTCCTCCAGCAAGTGTAAAAATTGTGGACACCTGGGGTTTCAATGTTGCCTTGGAATGGACTGAGCCAACCGATAATGGAAACACAACTATCACTGGATACACCGTTCAGAAGGCTGACAAAAAAACTGGGGTAAGGGTTTTTTTTTTCTTTTATGTTAATAAATAACTTGTGACATTTTATTTAAATATATTCAAGTTTCTATTTGTTATTTAGTATCAGTAAATACTTGTTGTGGCTGAAATGATCATCCAAGCTCATCATCAGCTTATATTGGCTACATAAAACTGCATTAGTTTAGAATATTTTAACATGATTGTCTGCTCCTAAACCATGCACAGAGAATAATACCAGCAAAAGCAAAGCACCCTGTTTTAGCCCTGCTTATCCTGGTCAGAGCTGTGGGCAGGGTCTGGAGACTGGCCTGAAATTCACTGAGGTACAGCTGGACAGAACGCCAGTCTTTCCGATCCTAGAGTGCACAGGGCACAAGTATTAATGTGCCCTGGACAAGGTGTCAGTCCATTGCTGGCAATGGTCACTGTCAGAGTGCCAGTGGATAATCCCTTGACCAGTATCACCCTCGCATTTGACATCTGACCCGACCACAAGGCAGTACTCAAACCAAGGTAGTGGGCTGTTATATTAGACTTTAAAATTCAAAAGATTAACGGTTTAAGCACAGATCTGGCAAGCCAACTTTTCATCAGTTTGTCTTCCACAGCTGGATACATTTGAAATGTCATAAGGATGCTCTTGACCATATTTCATTAAATAATCAAATAAAACCAGTGTATCTAAGCTTAACAAATATAACCCAAACAAATCCAAAATGTAAATTAGTGTATTAGTAGATGTACTTTTTCACTGCATAATAATAAAATTTAAAAAAGGTTTGTTGTTTGTTTCTCCACAGGACTGGTTCACTGTGATGGAACACTATCACAGGCTGAATGCCACTATCTCAGACCTGATTATGGGAAATACTTACACATTCAGGGTCTTCTCTGAAAACAAGTGTGGAATCAGCAATGATGCCACTGTTACAAAAACAGCTGCCACCATTAAGAAGACAGGTAACTTGTCTGTGGTGGAATGTAATGCATTCAATATTAACATATTAATATCAAAGAGATAAAAAACGGTTTCCTCTTTGGAATGAGGTATGTACTATAGATTCTAATGGATATAACCTGACTGAAATTCTGAAACAGGTATCGAGTACAAGCCACCAGATTACAAGGAGCACAACTTCAGCGAGGCTCCCAAGTTCACAACCAATATGCCAGACCGCAGCACCACTGTGGGATACACCACCAAGCTGCTCTGCTCAGTCAGAGGATTCCCTAAGGTATGAAGGTAACAGAGGGGTTAAGCTAGCCAATAAGTAGATTGTTAAGTTAAAACAGTATTTAAGTTCTAGGTCTCCACCTAGAACTAATGTTGTTTTATGTATCCAAGTTTTACTTTACTTCACTGTCAACAAATCCACATGCGATTGTCTGAATTTGACATTTATGAATGGGCTTGTTTAAGATTTAAAAATGACTATGAATATCATTTCATTGTTTCTTTAGCTTTAGACCAAAACATATTATTTGAATTATTAATAAACATTATGTCCAGTTCAGATAATTCACCATCTAAAATTAGACATACCTATGTTAAGAAATTCTATCATTAAAATTTTATTTGTATTTTATATACATGAGCTTATATTTATGTGAATGAAAATATATCTATTGGAAGCGCTCAGACTCCACATTGCTGTGAATGTCCAGTGCCAATCTGGGAGCCAGCCACATCCTTGTAGATTCAACACGCTCTTGAGATTTTAAATTAATTATTAACACATAGACAGGAGCAGGATAAGTGGCATTGTTGTCTGCAGTCCAGAGAGTGCACAGATAATAGTCATGATACCTAACACTGAGGCCTCTCACAAAGTGTGCATTGTGGGGATGCATAGCAAACCCACTGTATGTGAGAAATGCTTCCCTTCTTAATTCATCCATCAACAATGCATCATGAAATTTCAGAAGGATGTGTTGACAGAGGGCACAGTGCAAAGTTATGCCTTCATTTTCTAGGCATATGAATCAAGAAAGTCAATTACATTTTTAATCTGCATTTTCTTTTCGGGCAGCCCAAGATCCAGTGGATGAAGAACCAAATGATCATTGGTGATGACCCCAAGTTTAGGCAGATTACCAACCAGGGCATCTGTTCTCTGGAGATCCGCAAGCCTGGTAACTTTGACGGCGGTGTGTATGCCTGCAAGGCCATCAACGAGCTTGGAGAGGCTACTGTCTCTTGCAAGCTAGAGGTCAAACGTAAGTCAAAAGTGGCAATAAGATTAACAGGTTCTGATTTCACATTTATTATTAAAATCAAGACGACTACATTTCCATTTTATGAAACAGACAAATTGTGTGATTTCTGTACAATATATGTTAATATATTGGTGCATAATATTATTAAATGCCCAAAACTTTGTAACGTATCAAGTTATGCATACTGCTTATCGTGGCTCTAATATTGTAATCCACCTTAAGCCATGTTAATAGTCATACTACTTCTGATCCTCTTCCTGTTCTAATGCTATAAATGTTATCACTTTGTAGGCATCTTGTAATACAGTCTCACTAAGCATGGCAGGTTAATTGCAGTGGTTTTAGGATTTACAGTTATTCCACTTGTGTGATAGTACCTTGCTGTAGTTACTGATCGTTGTTACTGATAATTCAATAAATGCTTTGTTGGGCATTCAGATACCTGCTTGTGCTTAGTATGACTGATCTTTTTTCTTTACCTACAGAACCAGTGAACCCTGATGCTGATAAGAAATAAGGTATAATGTCAAATAAATATACTCTTTAATGTGTAACATATAAATTATCTTCTTATATCTGTGTGTGTATATATATTCTGTATATATATACACACATACATATACAGATATATACATACACACACACACATATACACATATACACATATTATATATATATATTTATTTATAATAGTTTTTTAATAGTTTATAATAGTTTTTTACAGACTAATGTGAGTGACTAACTTTACATCCTAGGATAATTGGGTTTAGGTAAGATTCTGCTTATTAAGTAACCTTAAAGAAGCTAGTATCTTTAAAACCATTGGAGTATCTGTCATGTCTGAAATCTGAAAGTTGAAATTAATCTTTTTCAGCTTCACTTGTAGTAATAAATGTTATAAACGGAATGAAATAATATTTATCTAGCTATAGTAGGCAGAGGTGTTACAAATTAGCAATTTAGGATCCTAAGTACTTCTATTTGGGTCTTGACATTTGTCCTCCCCTTCATGTTCTGACCTTATATGGTGGCTACTATATTTGGACAGAACAACTTCTGCCACTGTAAGGTTCCAAATGTTTGAGGCCAGTAAAAGGAAACTCTCCATAGCTCCATATGTGTACAACAAGAAATTAAATCACATTTCCCTGAATCAGCAAGCTCCTCAATTAGGCCCTGGTGTACTGACAGTCGATCACTTGTCAGCTTTTGCTGTCATAAGCCCTTCAACATAGACACTGCATGAAATCTTAAATAGGAGGAATCACATTAACTTGTTTTATTCACTGTTGGAAGGGCTTTATCATATTAGTAATTCCAATAATGTATATGAAGCTGCTTTGTAATGCACATGAAGGCGTTACATTTTGGCTGTTAAATCTAAATAAAACTTGATCATTTGAATTGCTAGAGACCATTCACAGCTGTTTTTGTTCTTTCCTGTCTGCATTTGTTCTAGTCCCAAATTATGAGCAGTGAGATTAGTCTTTTGTAAAGGTGAGGATTAGTTTTGCTTGCTCTGTCAATTACAGCACACAAAATTATTATTTTTTCTCTTAATGTAATCTTTGATATTTGCCCCCCTCTTTTTTTTTTAGACTCTTGGAGACGCCATTTGCTAACAGGGGGGAAAACATGAACAGTACATATGAAGAAAAACAGAGACAAGTATTTTCATATGTGACTCACAGTTACTGCTATTTAAGTACAATGACTGCTTGTGTCTTGTGTGCATCTTTTTGTTTCTATTTATGTATATTTCTTTCAAAACCTGTCACTGCTCTTATATTTTAAGGCAATCATGTTCAACAGTTCTTTGGGGTTATCTGTGACATATAGGAAACTTTTCAATGTTTGTTAAAAATAAAGTAATGTCTTTGATTTGTCTGCCTGGTTTCCTATTGAATGGTACATCAAGCATGAATATAAGTAAGTGTTATGAGGATTAATTAGAATTAGATAAATAATTATAATAATATAAATAAGCCTGAGTAAGTCCAAGTATGTTCTTCATAGTTTACATGTGTCGCTGTTACATAGAGAACACAAGCAATAGAAGTGAATGTGAATATTACTAATTCCTGCCAGTTGAATTTTTACCATGACGCAGAGACCATCTCAGTGAGCACAAATATAGATATAACAGCCCAGTCACTGAGGGTCACACACATACAAACACACACACTTGCACACTGGGCTGAGCAGATCAGAAATAAATAGAGCATCTGTGCCACACTGTACACTGTGTGGAATGCCAGACATTTGACCAGCCATCACTGGTACTTAGTAGCAGTTGCAACAAATGTTATGTGTAATGTTCATTATCACTTCATGGAGAATCTGCGATAGTGCATGACACCTGATACAAAGCAGGCCTTATATATATATAGCTTGACCAAGCATGTCATTAAGCACATTTCCTATCAAAGCAAAAGATGGCATTTGTATATTCATAATTGCTCTTTACATGTTTTAATCCCCAATTTACTGGGGCACAGGCACGAAGACCAGACTTTTCTAAATTGCTTGCTTCTCGAATGTCCCTACTTAAGAATCTACTGAGGGAAGAAAAAAAATTAAAATAAATCTTTATTTTTCAGCACTTTTCAATTTCTCAAGGACTATGTGGAATCAATACAAGGAAGGAGGAAGAAATAAAAATGATTTTTTATTTTAAAATAAAATGTATTTAACCTACAATTAAATTAAAGTGAATCTGGAAAAAAATCAAATGAACAGAAAAAAAACGTTGGCTCTCCATTGGAGGGCGCAAAAAGCTAAAAAAAAACATTTTTTTTTTTTTCAATTTCAACCAATTTTTTTTGTGTTCTTCAAATATGATCGTTGGCGGATCCGCAAAACTGTAAGCCCATTGTGAAGCTGGGTAGGGGGTTGGTCTTTTAGTGTCAGGGAGTGGTCTCCAAACAGGCCTCAGCGCCCTCAGACACAGCCAACAGTGTCTGCATGTGATGCCCAAACTGACTGGAACCCTAACGTCCTTAAAATTCTGATGTAGATAGCATGCTCATATTATATAGGTAGAGTGCTGATATTGATAATAACAATAAAATTCACGTTTTCACTTTATTGTCTTGCTTTATCACTTTTGCTTACACAAACGTTAGTTGTATGCAGCTAAACGAGATGAATAGAGCTCTTGGGTCATAGGCTAGCATTCTAGCATCTAGGTTATCTATTTTAAGGAGTATATAAAACACTTCTGTCACCTGGATATGGTACTTTTCTAACTGTTCTACATGATTCCTGGTCTTGAAATACTTCCCTGCTTTTCATTACTTTGAATTCCTCTTCATATTCTTTGTTGTTGTTATTTAATGTTAGTTAAGGCTGTTAGCAGCCCAAGCCATCTTCAAAGGCACTTCAGACACCAGGAGAGGCCATAGTATCCTTTGGAGACTTAGACTTGAAAGATGGTATATCACAGCCTTGAACTTTCCCAGCAGGCATGATCTGTCCACTGAATTCAACCACTTGTGTAGTTCTACACATGAGGTCTAAATGAATTCCATATTTCTCAAGGAGCTGTTAAACATTTTTTTTAGATGGCGGGGATAACTTAGCAGAATAAAATCCTTCACTTTCCCTCTCTTCTATCTACCAGAGATTTAAAAAAATATGAGCATGTACATTGCAAGTAGTAAAAAGTGAGTAGAAAGGTGTAGCTGGTTATTATTCCCACTTCAATTTCCTGCCAGCCAGATACAGTTATTATATTGTTATTATTATAATTGTTATTAGCCAAGCTATTGTTATAACAAGTGAAAACCATACACAAGAAATTCAGCTTTCCTAACATTTACAAACTCCCCTTAAACTTGCGCCTGCGCACACACACACACACACACACACACACCTCCTATAATTTAATTCCGGATGTGTCACTGTGTCATATAAGAAAGTATGAAAGGGAAAGAAAGGGACTGCACATGGAAATGTAAGGAAATACATTTAGCTTATTATGCAATTATACTTATATCGCAGCAGCCTGGTTTCACACCACGTAAGGCACTGGACTAGAAGGTTCAGAGTTATCAAGTCCCCTGATAAACTGCCATTGTTGGGCCCTTAAACTCACTGCTGCTTGTACTGTATCTTTGAAAGCTTGGAAGACTGTATCATTGGTAAATCACATCTGCCAAGAGACTAAATTTAGTGGAGACCTAGAACTTAAAATACTGGTTTAATTGACCTAAATTTACTTTGTAACAGAACACTGAATTAGAGAAATAACTACCTAAATTATCTCTTTTAATTTATAATGCTGTATTATTGTGTACTTGCCAGTTGCACTTTTTTCTAATTTCTACAGCCCATAGGTAGCACAAATATACCATTAAACCATTTACTGTACCAACTAATCTAAGTTATACTGTCCATCCCTGTGGTCAAAATTATTTGTAACGTATTTTGATTTGAGTAAGGTCAATGTGGTGCAAGTACTGAAATGGTTTGAGGGAAATATACAAATGTGAAATATATAGTTTTCAAATTATGTGTAATAGCTACAGTCATAAATACCATCCTTACCTATTGTAGACCTGTTACATCAACCAAAGACCCCAGTGTAATGTGCAGACACCCCAGGCTCTTCTTCTACAGATGCAGCACACTCCACATGGAGTATTGGAGACTTGGGAGCTCAGCCACAGCAATCTCAGAGGTAATCTGTTGAAATACACACAGATGCCTGCATAGAGCACAAACAACCTAGACTTGTAAGATATCCAAGTGAAATTTGCATGGATTAGAAGGCACAAGGTTCAAATTCCACCTCTACCAAGCTGTCAGTTGGGGCTCTGAACAAGGACCTGAACCCAAAATTGCTTGGACCGTATCAGTTGCTGTGGATAAGGACGTCTGCTAGATGAAGTAAACGTAAATGTAAAAGTAGATACAGCAATGTCGTTCCATCCAGGGTACGCTGATGCCTGCAGCCTGTGTACTTTAAGGACAGGCACTAGAGCCATGCAGTCTTGACTGGGAGAAGTAGGGATAACAAATAACAAAAAGAGAACAAAATATATTGGGATTAACATAGTATCACTTGATTCTAAAAACTTCAAATAAGCTTTTTCATACAGACACTGCAAACTGAAACTTTAGCTCCCTCTGCTGTTTGAAACAACCATAGCATTGAAAGATAATAATTTGACATTAAGTATAAGTACAATCCCAAATAAGAAGTTAGGCCAGAAGAATGCAAATACCAAACAGTGTACCATACATTTGACTTTTATCTAATTGCAGACATAATGAACCAATTATATGTCATGTTTGATCTAACCCTAACCATAATCATTCAATTTGTTAGTATGCATGCATTTCTGCTTTACAGGCCTGCAAAACATTCCAAAACAGTTTGTATTGTGGCAATTCAGAACTTGTATTAAGGTAACAAAAAAAACAAATAAGCAAGTTATTTCAAACAGGTGGTACAAAGCAGCATCCAGGCTGACACTGATTCATTGATTAATTCACTGGTCTCAGAGGCATCTGGGATGGACCATCACACAGTCAAACATGTATTGTCATGACGGAGCAGTATTCCAGATGTTTTTTGGATGGATATGAAAGCTTTGTGTTCCATACCAAAGACAAAAATGACCATCCAGACTGATCAGCAACAAGTCCAAAAGCCAAGGCCTGTTGTGGTATGGGACTGTGTCAGGGCCCTTGGCAAAGGTCATTTACACTTGCTTGATGGCAGCATTAATGCAGAAAATTATATTATACTATACTATATTTAGCATATAGAGCAGCATATGCTACCTTCAAGATGCCATCTTTTCAGGGCTGTTCATGAGAAACCAGATGTTGTACATATTAGAAAGGCATGGCTACAAAAGTAGAGTACTTGACTGGCCTGCTAACAGAGAATGTTGAGGGTTATTTTGAAGTGAAAATGCAACAATGACTACCCTGTGCTTTTGCACTCCTTGAGACATGTTTGTGGGAAGATTAGTATTTTTAATGCCAAAACGTCTTTTGTGAAAAAGAAAGGCAACATTGGAAAATGAAATAAAAGTCAAAGTAAATATAAGAAAAACTGCATTGGTTTTTTTTTACTAAGGTTGTACCTACACCACCTGTTTTTACCAAAAGGTTTCCACTTTTCCAAACAAAAGCTAGAAGGATGGCCTGTTCTTTTGAATAACCCTTTCATATTGCTTTAGTATTTACCCTGCAATTATTAAGCAATGATGATTCCTTTAAGGTTTAGGATTTATGTATATCAAAATAACATTGAATTTTGCTGAGGCTGATTATAGCAAAATGTGAATGATTGCAGTGTTGGTTTCTTTGTTCTGAGAAGTTGTTTAAAATTGTTAGTAGATAATTAAATTGTTTAAATGATTTTGATATTTAGGAAATAGCATATTATTTGGTTCTAATTTGATGCTTGATGAGGCTTTTGATATTTCTGTCCATGGTGCTGGAATGTCGAGGGCTGTGACATTTCTGTGATTATTTTGAATCTTTGACAAAAACTGTTCTGAAGTTCTGTTACAGATGTTGATAGGTTCTACATTGTTCCATGCCAATTTAAATGTAATTTAAAAATGTAAAGCTACTGACCATGTTTTACACATTTGTTTGCTCATTTATGCCCCAAGCTGTCTTTTATTGATGATTTTTAGTGATGGCTGGCCAATTAATATCTAATATGGTATATGGTATCTAACAAAATTTAGCAGTCCAGCACAGAGGGCTTGTAGTCCTCCCTTTTGGAGATGCACCTCATTTAGCTAATTGTCAAGCCCTGTTATAGATGGGAACAGGTTTGTCAGCATTTAGTAAATTCAGAGACTGTGTAGTGGAACCCTTGAACTGCAGCTGCAATACACCCTAAACTAAATACTGTGCACTGACTATGAAGGGACAATGTACAGGGGTTGTGGAGCTCCCGGCGGACAGTTCTGGTGGAAACAGGAGAGTTAAGGTGCACATTTAATTCTGCCATGATTTGTGCAGCTGTGGTTTTATGTTTTTTGGATACTAGCCGGGTTAGCACCCGACATTCCTTTCAGACAGCTTCCTCTTGCATCCACAGTTAATCCTGTTGACATTACCCTGGATACCGTGGCTCTTGATACATCACAAAGACTTGCTGTCTTGGTCACAGATGCACCAGCAAGAC
>JAVSBV010000010.1:6664148-6690388 GCA_033117975.1 Parotocinclus spilosoma | reverse complement strand
GTGTGTGTGTGTGTGTGTGTGTGTGTGTGTGTGTGTGTGTGTCTGTGTGTGTGTGTGTGTGTGTGTGTGTGTGTGTGCGTGTGTGTGTGTGTGTGTGTTTCAAATGGTTTCAAATGCTTTTTGAAACAGGACAGCTGTACTGAATTCACTAGTGGCAATGGAATGGAAGTCAGCTAGTTCTGTCTGTGCTCCTGCACATAGGATTACTTACATAAATGTGTATGAGTTTAAAATAAATCTGGATTTTTGCTAGATTTTTGGCAAGTAGAAATATAAAGGCTGTATATTGTGGAAATAAAGACATACACATAGACAGCTAGAATAAGGTGTGGCATTCAGATATTAGCAGTCTTGATGTATCTGGTGCTTGCTTTCACCCACTATAGTATGTAATCTCTAAAGATGTATGTAAAAAGTACATATAAATATATTTTTCTATATGTGATTGCCAACACATCTGATTTTAAATATCAGTAAAGTTAAATCTATGACAAATTAACTAATGGAAAATTGGTAATTCTACATACACTAACATCAAACTGTAGCACTGGACTAGAGACTGCTTCAAGCTGGAGTGCATATAAAACATGACAAAAGGCACTTATGTTCAAACTGTGAATCATAAATAATGAACAGACACCTGGGTAAGAAGTAAACTCTTGCCCTGTGCACCACAAGCGTTTAAATGTCTGATCAGTGCAAATTCTGTTTGATTTGCAGTCTGCAGTCACTACTGAATACTCCATATCCTTACTAGAACAGAACAGTTTGTCCAGTACGTACTTTTTGCATTGATAGGGCATTTTTTGCCATCCAGATGCAAATTTACATTATTTATCATTTTAGTTTATTAATATTGTTATTATGGTGGTGTTCCTAATGATAGTGATGGTGATGATTATGATTATTATTATTATTATTAGTAGTAGTAGTAGTAGTAGTAGTAATAATAATAATAATAATAATAATAATAATAAACTTCAATATAATGTATGAAGCTCAAGCATGTTTGGGTTATGCAGATTTTTTGCAAGGAATGTATACATCTGACAACAACATGATTTTTAGAATGTGCCCTGAATTGAATAACACAATCTTTGTCAAACATCATTTTATTGAGAGACAGTCCTCAATTTTTCACAATCAACTGTTACTATGAAAATGCTTGGCTGAAATTACATTTATTTTTTTTATATCAAATAATCATGTACTGAATATTGCAGTTATACTATTTAAAGGCCAAAGTTTTTAAAATAATCGTACTATTATAGTAGCTGGTTAATTTAATATATTCAAATTGTGAATGTGTGTAACTTTCTGCTACAGATGTCAGGGTTAACGCTTGTGAATTTGGCAGACACATATACCGGTTCTTTCCAATTGTCTTGCTTGATTATTTAACCAGGGTGGCGAAATTGCCTGTCCCCTAAACTCAAGACAAATCACTTCTTCCTCCCTTTGTCTCTCTGAGGGAGATTGAAAAACCAAGTGAAAGCTATATTTCCCCATACATGGGCTTCAGAGAGTTCAGAGATTGGTAGCTCAGTTATGGCACTGATACATTTGAAAAATGTCTGAGGTTACCATATGTATGCCTGTCATCTATACAAATTCCCTTTTTATCTATTTATTCCATGCAGTGAATACAAGCTGAAACTGTGGTTTGTCAGTTGTACCTTAAACCTAACAAGTCCAGTGAGAAGCAATTTAATGAGAGCCTGTTTTGGCTGATAGGATATGAGACTGAAAAGGACATCATATTTTCTGTGCTGACGGAAAAGCTACACTGGTGAGACATTGTCAATCAATACCTTAGATTTCAGACAAACTCAGGTAAGCGCTTTCATGGTGAAGAAATAGAACTGTTTTTTTGCATTGCCTACCAAGGAAGGCACAGTAGCTCAGTGGGCACCAAGAAGGTCCTGGGTTCAATCCCAGAGTGGAGCAGCTTGGGTCTGTTCTTTGTGGAGTTTGCATGTCCTCACCATGTCTGTGTGGGTTTAAGCTAAGTACTCCGGTTTCCTGCCACAGTCCAAAGATATGCATTAGGTTAAATTATTACAATGAGAAACTGGTTGCAATCAGGAGTATGAAAGGCAGCCTGAAGAAACATGTTGAGTTGGATGGTGGCAGAAACAGCGCTTACAGGTGAAATACAATATATGGAGACTAATGAAAAATAGTTTAAATCGTTTAAAACTATTGAACAATTTGATCATTTAAAACATCTGTTTTCAACTGAAAACATTAAGTTTTTTCACAACGTCTAATGTTCAGTATAACCAACATTTTTTACATCTAGTTATACTTTTCTTAAACTAGCTTTTGTGCTTTAATGTAAATTAATCTGCTATATTTAAATGATTATTGCTTTGTAATGCATGCTATGTTCCTGTGCCATTTCCAAATTGGTACAGAAATGAAAATTGCTTATTACAGAAAAGTCTAAAAAGAGAGTGGTTCATTTTTGATGAAAACACTGGGGCTGCAGTAATAATATAACAATTTTGTCAGCATTTTTGCAAGCCTGTCGTGTTCTAATATTCAGTCCCTTTCTGTAACTATATGTCTAGTTAAGAGTATTTGAAGTGCATTATGGGTGTAAACCAAGCACTGTGGTTACTAGATTAGATTATTTGAGACTAATTATTTGTGTCCTTTAGAGCGACACACACAAGGTTATATCAGGACTAGTTATATATACACACTCAAGTCAATATAGAGTAATCAATTACCGTCTTTGGACTTTGAGAGGAAACTGGTCTACCTGGAGTAAACCTATGCAGACACAGAAAGACACAGACTCAGAAAGGAGCCAGGACGCTTTACCTTGGGACCTTGCTGTAAGGTTGGCAGTGCTACCCACCGAGCCACTGTACTTGCCCTTTAGATTAAAACATGCTGTTATTTATTTACTGATACTGAACCCATAATAGTATGTAATCTCATTAGTCTTAAAGTCGTATGTAACCTCTTACTTAGCTTTGACAGCTAATTAAACCTTCACTTAGATCCACACTTAATGTGTTTCCTCCGAATTTGTATTTCTTTCTTCAGAATGATTAGACCATGGTCCATGTCAGTCTTAATGGATTAATTATTGTTATGTGATTCCACTGTGAATACAGCACCATAGAGCTTTTATCATTTTAACATTATCTGTGTAGAGCTTATCTAACTGTATGAGGAAGGATGACAAAGAGCCCCCACAGAGTTATACTGTGGTGAAAGTGGTTCATTCAGTTTGAAGGATCAATCTGAGTCTGAAAAGCTTTGTGTCAGGTTGGATTCAGTATGAAAGTGATGCACTAGTAGGTTAAGATGACTCTCCAAAAGTCCATTTCAAAATAATTGAAAATCCCATGTAAGTGTCCCTTTGTATACCTACCAGCAATATATGTTTCTTGTTGTAGATAGTATTGATGGTATTAGATCACCTGGAACATATTTTAGATTTTTTAGATTTCCTATTAGTAATAACAATTCCAGCAGTATGGATGCCTCATTCAAATGAATTAATAACTTGCAATATTTCTTACATCCATAGCAGTGACAAATACATTGAATAAATGATCAACTTTGATAAATATAGTATAATCTGAAGATCTGTGATATGCTTGTTCATTCCTCCTGAATGGTCTTACAGATAGAAAACTTAAAGAGGCCATGAGATCTGCATTTAAATGTCACACTCGTAAGATCGTTATTTTCCCTTGTAAACTTTAAACTGGTCTTATAATGTGCAAACTGCATATCTCTGATGGTACTCATAAGTATATGGGTATAAAAATACTGTAGAATGCATTCATCCTTTTGGCCAAACATTATTTTGATGGCAGTGGCTGCCAAACAGTTACAGATCAATAATTTTTAATGAGCTAGCATGTCAAGTTTCTTCAGAAGAATGTAGTTTGTGCACATCCTTTCCTGGACATCCTTGACAGAGATGTGAGAGCTCAGTTTTGCGTACCTAATGCATACTCATGAGTGCAATTTGCAAATGATTATAATTTGCTTCAAAAAAGTGACATATTTAAATTTGTTCTCCAGAGGTTCTTGTCACAAAATCATGAAAAGTGACCAAACATTTGTATATGACTGTACCAGGGCTGCAGCTATATACACTGCTCACAAAAATTAGGGAATATTTCATTAGGGGATATTCCATTTTGTTAAAAATATATTTGTTGCCAGCAGTCATGTCTCTCTAATGATTTATATTCAAATCTAGCTGTATCTGAAGTCAAAAACACTCAACACTCAACACTAAAAAGTTGATGCTAACCACTTGAATTAGTGTTAGTTGTGATGGAGTCTATAGGATCCACAATTCAAATGAGCCTGGCTAATACCTTAGTGTACACTGGATGTCAGTCTTTATTTTAAGACTATAAATTAGTAATAAAGCACATCTAAGCAAAACTCCATAACTGCAGCTGAGTATGTTTTGTGACTAGAAGGCTTTTATCTAGTTCGCTCTCTTGTTTTGTGTGACATGGTTTGGTAGCCCTGTTCTTAATCTCTGTATCTATTCCTTTAGTTTTTATATCCACTTGTTTAAATGTGGACCAGCCTTTTATTTATTAAAAAAGAGCCTTCCGTGTTCCAGTGTTGCAAGGCATTACACCATATATACTTCTTTCTGCATTTTCAATATTGCTGATTTGTACACCTGGCTGTAGGCTTCCCCAAGTGTGTCTCGCTCATCTTTCCAACAATGTGAACATAGATGTGCTAGTTTATCTTCCTACAAAGCAACCATTATTTCCATGGTTTTCTTCTTCATCTAATTTTGCACACTCTTACCTGGACATAAATGAATCACTCTTTTTATATGCTTTCACAGGGACACTAAGTGCATAGCTGTAAATCATGAAGTGGAACCTATTCAAAAAGAAGCCAGAGGCAATGATGGGTCCTGAGCCCACTGGCTTGGGGGGAACCCGTCCGCCTAACACCATGACAGTGGCACCTGGTCCTGCTCTCTCCACTTCTTCTGACAACTCCACTGAATCTAGAGGATCTTCTATGGATGACATCTTTGAGAAGATCAGAAACAAGTTCCTTAATGAGATTGAAACAATCCCATGTAAGTACTAGCAAGGTACTGCAGAATAAGTTGTATGAACTGATACTGCAGACATCCTCACCTCTTTGCTTACAGTCCTGAAAGTAAGTCATTTTCAGTTAATATTGTGAATAACTGTGATAATTTTTAAAGAAAACAATTCTGTCTGATTATATAATCTGTTGCAGTACCTCCCTGGGCTCTGATCGCGATTGCTGTGGTGGCTGCTCTTCTCATTGTTACCTGCTGTTTTTGCATCATCAAAAAGTGTTGTTGCAAGAAAAAGAAGAACAAGAAAGGCAAGAAGGGCAAGGATGGCTTCAACATGAAGAACATGCAGGGTGGAGATGTACGTAAAGCACATAGGGCTTCTTAACTCCAACAACCAAAACAGGTTACTGAAAAACTGTTGCTGCTGTACTGTATGCTGTACAGCCCCATGCCACATCTGCAGTGCTCTATAGTTACTGCTGTAAAATTGGAAAGATTCGACTCAGTGGAAGAAGTATCCTGCTTTCAATATATGTATATTCTCTATCAACAGGAACATCTGTGTGTAAAATATTTAATTCCATCCATTCATTTATTTCATGTAGTTTTATTTCTAATGTTTGTGAGTAATGTGGGTGTTGTATCTCATTGCATTCTTTGATGAGAAAAGACACACTGGTGCTGACATGTTAAAAGTGCCTGGCAGACAAAGATTTTTGTAGACATTCTGCATGTTTAAAAACAAGTAACCATGCGAGTTTTCCAGGCTACAGTAAATCCGGCAAAAACGTAACACAAGTGTCTTTTCTCAGAATGGTGTTTTTGGTGTTCATGTGGCTCTCTGCTGTCTCTCGTTCTCTTCCTGGTGTGTCTTGAGTTCATTCTCTCCCTCTTTCTCTCTGCTCCGTCCCTTCCTGCTTTGTGTCTTGTGTGTGCGTGCCACGTTGTGTGGCACTCATGGCTGGCGGCATTACGGTAGGTGAACAAACGTACGGCACAAGCTCTTTGGCCGCCGAGTGCTAGCATATACCACATGGGGTAGGGGCTGAATTCCAGACGGATTTCTGCCTGACATGTAATGCACTACATAGTGCTGTAGAAGCAACTTGTTATGTTCAAAACTTTATACTGTATACTATGAGGTCTTGGACATGATGAATAGCTTTTGTACTTTGCCCATGTAGTGTACTATATGCCCCATAGAATACCATTTGGGATTCAGCCAGGGTTTGGTGGAATGGCCATTGTAACTTCCTTGTTTATTTTAAGTCTTTTGCTGTCACTGCTCACCATGAAAGCAAAACAATAAAAAAACAAAGGAAAGTTCCAATGCAAATTACTAATGAGAAAGAACAATGTGACTGGTGTTGTTATGAGATGGGAATGAAATGATTAACTCACTAATACAGGTTATGGATTCCTGAGGCAGAGGTAACCCGTAAGACTCACAGTGGATGCATGTGTTAAAGGGCATAGCTATTTTGGGGAGAAGATATCCAGAACAACATACATCATAGGATAACGAAGTCATAAGACTTTTTTGAAAGTCACCATATGGGGGAGTTGTCCTTTAAATGCATCTTAAACAAACTAACCAATGTTAACACTATGCTGTGCCCTTTAATTTGCTTCTGTAGGGAGATTAGCGAGAATGGGCTTGAGACTTACAATATTTTGGTGGCACTCGGGTAGAAACGCAAATAAACAGCAACAATATCTGTGTAATTTGCTTCATATGCTAGGTCTATGAAGTCAAGTGTTTGGAACTGACAACTGCATTTACTAAAGAAACTCAGACTTATATGACAACCCAAAGTGAGTAACTATTGAACTATAACAAAATAAGATTTTCTAACAGAAAAAAACTCAAGTCTAACACACAATCCTATGTACTAAAGAAATTGAGCTCGGTTTGTATAAACAAGTTACCTAATAATTTATCTTATTAGCCTTACAATTGATTGTGATCTTAATTAATACATGTAAACGTAGAATTGATACAAAAATCAACTTGAACAAAGCAAAAGGGTCACGTCAAAGCACACAAAACACAGCAGCTTATAATGGCCACTGACAGTCACTAATTGAAAATGTGCATATCACACATACCATAGTTTTGGTCTTTGGTCTTATTTGGCTTGTTTTTCCAACCACAAATTAATGTGTTTTATATGTTATCTATCTATGTTAAAACCATATTTTAAAATCACTTGTAGGTTTAATGTGCTTAGAAAATGGTATCAGCTACTTTCAGCAGTAAAATACACCCTATTATGCTGGAACAATTGTTCAGTTTGAGGAACATGGCAAAGAGTTCACAGACAAAGAGATGTTCCAAATTGCCCATATCTCAGTCCAATTGAGCATCATAAAGTCATATCCACATAGGACCCACCTCATAACGTACAGGACTTAAAGAACTTGGTGCTAATGTCTTGGTATCAAATTCCACAGGACATCTCCTGAGATGTGGATTTCATGTCTTGATGGGTCAGAGACTTGGCAGCACATACACACTATTAGGCAGGTGCTTTTAATGTTATGGATGATCTGTTATTTCTGAATGACCCTAAGTAGCTAATTTCAGTTATTACTAGTTTTACAAATTTGGGTTCTAAAATAATGTATTAACTGCATAATGTATGGCAGGTAATGATACACCTTTCAAGTGAATTATTTATTGAGTTGAAGTGCTAAGTATCCATTTAGGTGCTAAAGACAAACTAAGAGGTTTAATAGAACATCCATGAAAGATGTGTCACCAAAACCATTGTGAGCTTAAGTCATTTGCAACATCCAGCCCTGAATGACTGCTTTGGTGAGAGGCTGCTGTAACAGATGTATAGATAGGGAAGGCTAGGTAGAAGCACATGTACACCCTACTGCACTAAGAGCCTAACAGGATCCCTGAGCTTGTGGCATGCTGCAAACAGGAAACACACAAAACCCTTCACCTCAAGTTCTTCACTGACAGTATTTACACATGCTTCCTCTATCAGAAACACCAGGATGATGATGATGAAGAAGATGGAGAAACAGGTTTGACAGAGGAAGAGAAAGAGGAAGAGGAAAAAGAGCAAGAAAAGCTGGGGAAACTGCAGTACTCTCTGGATTATGACTTCCAAGACAACAAGGTGAAAGATCCTCTGCTTTTCATTAATTTGTGTTTAACATGCATCTATGCTGACTGACTTTTAATTTAGCACTACTTTACAATAAACATCACAAATTTCTACCAAATATTGGGTAATTATGCTGTAAATCAGTGATTATTTATACAAAACCAATGTATAAATAAATAAAAATGTATTTATATGGCGCTTTTTTAATGGAGCATCGTCTTAAAGCAGCTTTACAATATTATATTGTCTTAAAAGGCCAATCTCAAATTGAGCAAGCCTGGGGCGACAGTGCAAGGGAAAAACTCCTTGAAAGTAGGAAGAAACCTTGGGAGGACCAAGACTCAAAAAAGGACCCATCCTCCATGGGTGACCTAGATGTTAATTAGGTAAATACTTATAAGTATGTTATAGTAATAGTAAAATTAAGTAAGTACTACAATTTTAAATAACATTTAAATCAATGTTAATATTGGTTAGTAATAAAGTTGGTAATAAACTAAGTAACAAAATAGATTTTAAAATCAGTCCTCAGTGTATTTTATATTAATATTATTATATGTTATTATAATATTAGTTATGAGTTATTTGACCATTAAAGACTATTATGTAAAATATAATGACTTAGCAGTTAATCACTAAGCACACAGTTAATTGATTTGTGATTATTTACCAGTTTACTTTATAAAGCAATAATAAACAACTTTTTTTTACAGTGTTAATGAACTGACAGGTATGTTTACACATACTGTATACAGAAGTAACATGGCAGCATACCTGTTAGTTTAATAATAGTGAAAAACGCAGTAGTTCTTCAGTATATAATTTCTTAACCAATCATTATTCATCCGTTTTCTTCCAAATAGGCAATAAATTTGTACAGAGAAACTGAATTATATGTGGATATAGCTTAAATTCTTCATCGCAAGCAGCAACATTGGAATTGGTTTAATTGGTTGGTTAATTGGTTTAATCGGTTTTCTTTTAATGGAGCAGATTGTAAAAATATTGAAAATGAAAAGATGGAAGATGAAAGATGGCTCATCTAGGACTTCTTAAAAATCAATTTAGCCACCAAATACAATGCTAATAAGGCTGTTTTCTGTTTTCCTCTTTCCATTTATCAATTTATATTCCAGCTAACAGTAGGAATCTTGCAGTGTGCGGACTTGATTTCCATGGACTCTGGTGGAACCTCAGACCCTTATGTCAAAGTCTTTCTCCTGCCTGACAAAAAGAAAAAGTTTGATACCAAAGTGCACAAAAAGACCCTGAATCCTGTTTTCAATGAGACATTTATCTTCAAGGTATGGTCTTTTAAAACATTGCAAATAACAGTGGTATATTCAATGGTATGTTGCTAAAATAATTTATTTCTCAGATAATCTAACAGATATTTACGTCAAAGTATTTGACAAGTCCTGTTACCAGCAAGTATGCTACATTTACTCAGCTACATAGTAGCATTAAAATATATATAAAGTTTTTCTAATAAAGGATACCTTTTGTTTTTACTTCAGTAAATTCATAAAGAAGAGATTTTATTTATTTTTTATCAGAAGAAGTTGAGTTGAATGAACAAACAAGGTGGTACAGTAGAGAATCGTTTGATTTGTAGAGAATCATTTTTATTTGTTAAAACATACTGCATTCCACCAAGATATAACACTTCAATGTTTTATATATATGCACTTCAATTAAATTAGGCATTTTATAAATACAATTTTTTAAATAAAATATGCATTTTAATTAAATTAAAGGGTAAGTTGTAGTCTTAAAGCAACACACTCTGGTGTACATTTTTCTGACAAGCCTATGGGACTGTTAGATGATAGAAAGTGACTACCTTTCAATGCACAATTAACATTATAACTAAAATATCAGAACACAGGAAATAAGAGAATTAAAACTAAGTGAAAGGCAAACTGGTTAAATGCAGAATATAGATTTCCATATAAATAATAGATGAATTAATTATTTACACATAAATTACATTTTATTATCCATTATGTGTGTTTCTATATATCTGCCTGTGTCTTCTGGATGTGATTTTGTTCTTCATGAAATTTAGTGATTCATTGGTCCTTTGACAAGTACAGAAAAACCTTGAGGATAGGCATGAAATGATGGCTTTTGAATACCGTTACAATTGATTTAATGCTCTGCATTAATATTTAGATCTACAGCCTTGTGAAAAAACTCCTTCAAACTTAAAAATATACTTTTAACAAACCAAGAGCAAGTCATTTAGGTTCTGAAACCTTTAAAAACTGATTTTTAAAAAGAGTCCAATTATGGGTAATGCAATCTAAAACAACAGGAAATACATTTTCATAAACTGAAATGAACTTCCTAGAATAACTCCCTAAACGAACTGAACAAAAATCTAAATATAAGAATTTATTTTCAAGCCTACTTAAATGCACTATACTTTATTTGTTCTCATATATGACCAAATAAATATTTACTATTAAAACTTTTTACTCATAGAGAATATGAGTTTCACAATGAACTATTCATTTGCATTCTTCTCCATAAATCACTGCAGTTAAAATGACAAAAACTGAAATGAATATACTGTACAGTATTTATGGTATAATTGTACCATTGTATTTAAAACGCTAAAGAATACACTAATACTAAATAGTATCCAATATAGTAATAATGCATGATTTGTACACTGGTAAATAAATATGAAAACAGGAATACCTCAGGTTAATTTTTTTGTTTCATAAGAACCTGTAGGATTGTGGCTTATATTTAAAGGATAGCCCTCATCTGTAGTTAAAAACAAGGTGAGACAGTGGGTATGACTCATTAGCTAATGTCTGCACAAAAACTTCATCTAATAAATTAATATGGGTTCACTGAGCTGCTCTGTAATGGACTAGCACCCTATGTAGAGTGTTACCTCTTGCATTTACTGAAGGTGAATGTTTGAGATGTTTGACTAATTATATGAGCATACTTAAAATTGGTTATTGGTAAAATTAAAAAAATACATATAATAATACATATAACATGATACATATTACATTAATATTAATATCCAATTTAGTCTCTGACATTTCAGAACTGCTAGTCTTTGATGGTGCCTTTTTGCGTCGACTGTACTTTAGTTTTTTTAGTTACTAATTAGCTAAACAGGGAGCAGAAGGTTCTCGAGTGGCCAGCTTTTACAAGACATACTGTTTTGCTTTCAGAGAACCAATCAGACAGAAGCAATTCTCTTGTCTTCTAAGCAGTGTCATGTAGTGAGAGAAAAACTGATGGTACATTCTGCACTAATCACTATTGCATTATTAAATGCAATAGAGCAACCAAGAGAAGACAATTAAATGATCTGGTGTAAAGGAGAAAAAATAAAATGAAATTAGCTTCATAACTTACTATGATGTTCATTTACTAATGATTAAATGAATGAAAACTCATTATATCAGCAAACATGTTTAGATGTGTATATATGTGATATACTTGTGTGACTCTAATGCTGGTGATTTTAGTAGGCTGGAGATGACATTGGGCTGTATTATTGGTTGGAAGGAGATTAAATAAATACATTGTTTCTCTTTAGCTACAAATGATCATGGCAAGATGTGATGCAAGCACTGCTTTGTGTATCCTTCTTTTGATTTGCAAGTCAATGTACTTTATTTCTATAATCAAAGGCAGTAAATTAAATGGAGGTCAGAATGCAAAGTACAGTCTTGGGTGGCACCTGGACCAATAATGAAGTGTGACAGAAACAGGCACAAACAGATGCCTGATTCCTTGAAAGATGTACTGTAGCTCTATTACTCTTTTTGTAGCTCTTTACCCTAAAGGCCTGCATTATATTATAAGTGTAAGTAAGTATTTAGTATTTTATTACATGCAAATCTTTATTATATAGATCTTTTCTAGACCAAGTCTCAAAGTGCTTTTTAAAATGCTTAAAACTTCTATACAATACAGGATTTATACATATACAATACAATAACCCCATAGTCAAGATTCAATACACATAGAATGAATAGAACTGAAATACAAATAGGCATAAACTCATGAGCAAGAGAATAAAAATACATCTAGCATTTCTGATATCAGCAGTGAGATTATTCCACAATTTCAGTGTAAAAGCTGTAAAACCCCTTTGATTTGAATTTTGTTTACTGAACTTGTAATAACCCCTGATGTGAAGATTATGTAAAATATGTAACATTACTTACTACATGTACTGCAGAGTGTTAAGGAATGGTTTTCATTATTATTGATACTGGTGCAACAGAAGTAAAGCAAGTAATTTAAAACATAACATGTTGTTAATTTCTGAGTTAACCCCAAATTAATTAAGATAAAATCATCAAACTATTGCTTAGATTAAAATGAGTAACATTACATTACACATGTTGCTTAGACAGAAAGCTGATGATGAAGGCAAACAACAATAATACACCATAAAAAGGCATGTTGATTCAAAATCAGAAACATAGCTTCACATGTGAGTTATATTAAGGTGAATGGCAGTTAACAGTATGAAACTTTGTGAGCTGACAATTTGCATTATAATATGTATTTTCAAGGTAATGAGTCACATGATACCGGGGAGGGACAATGAATAATTGGGTACAATTTAGGGGTGAAATCACTTTTGTTACCAGCAGTTTAGAAATTAATGGCTGTGTTTTGAGTTATTCTGAGGGCAAAGCAAAATTACACCAATATAAAAGCTGTAGATTGACTACTGTACATGGTATGGTAAGTGTAATATCTTCAGTGTGGTCCAATGAAAATATATTATAAAATATTTAAAAAATGTGAGGTGTGTAGATACTTTTGTGAGATACTGCATAATGTTTTAATAGAAACATTCACTGATAGACTGTCCCTGGCCACTTATGACCCTGAATTTGATTAAGTGGATCAGTGATTTATGTCCAAGTGAGTATTATTACATACTGACTGACAGGATTCCCAAATGTTATTTTTATTTTTCCAAGCTATTTAATTCAGCAAATGAACAGTAATTGTGTGTTAAAGTCAGCAAAGTTTCAAAAATGTATGTTCACTTTTGTTCATTTGGATTAGTATCTGACACCAGTTTTATTGGTATTTTAACACATTTCTAAATGTCGACCTCTCAAACACTGTTCAGTCTGGTATTAAAATAATTTGTCACCATTTTGTTTCATCATATGATATTATATGAAAGGTCATGAGTTGACATAGTTTCCAATATATACAATTTTCCTTTTGATGTTTAGGTCCCCTACCAGGAACTGGGAGGAAAAACTCTGGTTATGTCTGTTTATGATTATGATCGATTTTCTAAGCATGATATTATTGGTGAGGTCAAGCTGCCCATGAACACTGTGGACCTGGGACAACCCATTGAGGAATGGAGAGATCTGGATAGTGCTGAGAAAGAAGAGGTGATATCATTACATATGATGTTCTTCTTCTCACATTGGAATTTTAATGCATGTAATGAAAACAAGATAAAAAAGAGTCCTAGCTGGTAATTTCCAATCATTATTATTATCTCTTATGTTACTCTCCCTGTTCATTCTGTTGTTATTACATAAAAGAGTAATTAATTGCTATACTTACTATAGCTTTCAGAGCTCAATAAAGCTTTGTCAAATGTTTTAATTCATGTCATTCAATTAATCATCCTAATTATGTGATTCCTACTTCAGTGACTGTATGTACAATTGTTCTCCATTTCTGCATTTGTCTCTATAGCCAGAGAAGCTTGGTGACATCTGCATTTCTCTGCGATATGTCCCCACTGCTGGCAAGCTGACTGTCTGCATCCTGGAAGCTAAAAACTTGAAGAAAATGGATGTGGGTGGACTGTCTGGTAAGTAAAATTTTCCGTGAACTAGGGAATATTAAAAAACTAAGAATATTAGTTGTAGTAATTCAAACACAGACACTGATTGATCAACAGATGTAAGAACATGTAATCAGTTAAGAGAAGGTTACTTTCAGAATGTACTTCTGGCAAGGGTTTCTGCTTGTCTGATTAAAATGCAATCAGTAATAGAAATCTGCTGTGGATTCAGGAACTCAATAAATGCTCTAATTACCCTTCACTGCATTTTAATTACTTTCTTCTTGAAGGTGAATCTCTATGCTGAAGTGGATTGCCACTGAACTATCTTGTGGATGTTCTGTCAAAGAAATTGTCACAGAATTTTTATGTAAAAGAGTTAAACATGAATGTATACACACTTTGAATTCAAAAATGTTGTATGATGCATTTAATAAGTAGCTGTATTGGCTGGACCCCTGAACAGATCCATATGTGAAGATCCAGCTGCTACAGAATGGCAAGCGTCTGAAGAAAAAGAAGACTACAGTGAAGAAGAATACACTGAACCCTTACTACAATGAGTCCTTCAGTTTTGAAATACCACTGGAGCAGATGCAGGTATGATATTTAAAAGAAAACCTAAAATGTGTAACCAAGGTCACTCTTTGGATGGTAATCTTGCTAATGTTTTTTGGGTGTTTGATTTATAATCAACCTAATGTAATCTTCTAAACATTTTTATGACGTATTGGAATATTAACCATAATTATTAATATGCTAAATAAATGAATATATATCATGTTGTATGTATGTAAATAAATAAATAAATAAATAAACTAATAAATAAATAAATGTCCTGGCAAGACATAAATAAATATTACAAAACAAAGGAGTGTTCTAAGGACCTCAGAAAATGAGTTGTTGATGCTCATCAGGCTGGAAAGATTTACAAAACCACCTCTAATGAGAACCAGCACTCCATAGTCAGACAAATTTACTAACTAAAAGCTTCTGTCACATTGGTTAATGTCAATGTTTGAAGAGCTCACAATCAGCAGAACACTGAACAGCAATGGTGTGCTGTGTTTCAAGTGTTTCAATGCAGTCTTTCATGGAGAAAGTCACTGCTCTCCAAAATGAACACTGCTGACCATCTGCAGTTTGATCTCAAGGATAAAACAGAAGTTAATCACTGGCAGCATGTTTTGAGACCAAAATAGAGCTTTTTGGTGTAAGTAAAGTCAAAGTTAAAGCTATTTTATGCAGACATAAATAAAACGTACCAAAATCTTTAGTTTCTGTTATTGTTGCACAGAGGAGTCGCACCAGATGCTGGAAGCAATTGTTTATACCAGATATGTAATGCTGGATCATTTCCATCAATAAGTAAATTACCAAAATTATTTTTTATCTATTTATCTACCTTTAGAAAAATCCCATATTTTAGGTCATATGCTTACATTTAGAAACATTTTAAGAAAGTGCTTCACAAAGTGTCAAGCACCAACGTATGTATATATAACGAGTGTTTATGCAATGGATTCCACTGCTGTAGAGAAATAGGTAAAATGTCATAAAAAGCTAGCTAGTGTCATTAATTATCTGCCCTATACCAGTACACTGGCTGTGATTTAACAGTCAGAAAGAAAAAGGGGTCAGAAGGGGAAGAAAGCTAGATGTGATGATGCTGAGAATGCTGCATCATCGTCCATAATGGCTTCTGCCTACATGTACTTCATTTTATTCAGTTGTTAATTCTGAGGTAATGGTTGATTATTTGTTACTGTCACATTGAGTGTTATAAAAAACAGTCATAAGACAGTATGGAATTTGTAAGCTCATGCACTAATGATAAGTATAGGAAAGTGAAACTACATTGAAAGTGCTTGAATTATGGACATCACCAAAGGAGGTTGACTCCCTTTTACAGTCTTTGTTCTCTCAAAGTAGAACAATTCGAGACAGTTTTCCATGTAAAAGTCTCTCTAAAAATAAATCTGACTTTTTAAATCAGTTGTCATTAATTGTCTTAAGGTAAAGGAGGCAGATGGTCTTAATTTTGGCTTATTACTGTATAATCTTTAGATTACTATAATGGGCATTGAAATAAATAATCAATTTTGTTTTTTACAACCTAGAAAATCCTTGTGGTGGTGACCGTCTTTGATTATGACAAGATCGGCAAGAATGACGCCATTGGAAAGATCTTCATTGGCAGCAAGGCCTCAGGCACGGAGCTGAAGCACTGGTCTGATATGCTGGCCAACCCGCGCCGCCCCATCGCTCAGTGGCACACCCTCAAAGAAGAAGAGGACATAGATGCCACTCTGGCTGGTCTCTTTGCCAAGAAGTAACTTCATCTCTCTACAAACTCAACTAACCAACTAACCTCTCTCCCCATCTCTACCCATCTAGTCCAGCCACCAATGCATGAAAGCCAACCTACTACTGCCTACGCTGACTCCAGACATCAGAAAATGTCCAAGTGTAATGTACTTGTGAAAACCAACACTGCATATGTGAATTTCTTCCCTAGTCTGCTTCACCCTGTAGTAGCATGGTTGAAGAACATGCTTTTCAGATGGTAATCTCGTGCTCCTGCAACAGAGGTGATATTTGCACTTGATGGGGTCATGCAGCCTCCATACTATGACACGACATAGTTACACACATTCACCCCCTAAAGTCAGTTTACATTAATAGAAAAAAATAGTAAATAAAATAATATTATTATAAAATGGAGGGCAGCTCAAAGAATAAGGGTTTGCTAACAGTTTGTTTGAACAGTACTGTAGGACATCAAGAATATTACAGTCTAAACATTAGAAGAAGAAGAAAAACAACCTACTATAAAGGATCAGGAGACATTATATTCCAAATTTTAGGAATTTAATTAAAAAAAGATTTACTTTTCTCACAACATCTACCAAAATTTCAGGTTATGTTAGATAAATGATGCTTATCCAACACGGAGTGCTTTGTACAGAGATTGAAAAGGTGAAAATCAGACTGATCTGTGGTATATGAGCAAGTATTTAAAATATGCTTAATTAATGATCAAACAATTGTTTGTTGTTTAAAATAGCCAATTAATTAATTAATTAATATTTAAATCAAACAAAGACATTGTTTACAAAGGAGAGGAAAAGTGAATTTGGCAGCTGAATTTGACTTGAATCTTAAAACATGAGCTTTTTGATGTAGTTTGTTTAAAACTAAAATTAAAATCAGGGCTATGGCTTTGTGGTGTGATTTACAGATCTGTGTAAGACTAAGTCATGCATCATAGCATGAGATTACACAATTTCTAAATCTGAGATGAATCCTACAGACTTATTTGCCAGAGGTTTATGTAAAGGTTTAAAAAGAGTTTATCCAGGTTATATTGCCTTATTAAACATGGTCTTACATCTCAGACATCCATTAGGTCATCTTAACATACTGTACTCCAATTAACATAATGGAAATAGATTAAGAATGTGTTGTGAGAACACTAATTGATTAGTATTGCTGTCTATTCACTTATGCATCTAATTCATTTAGCATAGTATCAATCATACTGATATGTATCCCAAACCTTTTTAAGCCTCTGGATAGTCTTTAACAAAGAAGCGAATTTACCATTCTGTCAGAGGACATTTGACATTTAAAATGCCAAAGTAATAATGGAGGTTTAATGGGAAGGGATGTAGATCATTGGAGATGTGACAAATATTGTTTAATCTCCATTCCTTCATGTTAGAAGGGCAAAACAAGGCGTTAGGCCAAACTTAGTCCATTGGTGTGCACTCCTCTAAATGTGTTCTGTACATATGCATTGAGAAACTTTGTTAATACAGCATGAATCTAAAACGTGATGTACATAGAAGCATGTTTTAAAGATAGAGCATAACTTATATTGTGTATGTGTGTGCCATTTGTCATTTTGATAATAAAACGTAGAGGAAAATACACGGACTGCACATTTTATTAAATTCCCCAAAATGGGTGTAGGAATGAGTGTAAGTCGTAAGTTGAAAATAGAGACTTTTCAGGTTATATTGTCGCCTGGATCTGAGCAGTGCTACTCTAATATGTGTGCAAAGTTTGTGTCAATCAATTAGGCCATATATTTGTGGTTATACTTGTAATTTTTATAAGCTTGTTTATTGTCTAGTCAATATTTGTTTGTTAGCGTTTCTGTATTGTCTTGCTGATATGTTTGTAATATTATGTCTGCACTCATTTTGTTTTAAGGGGTTCCTTGTGTACAGCTAAAAGCTTAGTCACAAGCCATAAGAGGTTGCCCTTTTTCACAAATCCACATAGGTACTCGTAGGTCAAGAATCTCAGAGTCATTACACCTGTCGTCTACACACTCTTTGGTAATGCGGATTGAACCAAAATATGTTCTAAAATATACATTTTAAAAGGTAACTAATAAAAAGCAGTGCAAGGCTTATTATAAGGAACAGTTCACAAAGTGGTAGGACTCATTCCATGCTAATGAAATTCCTGCACGCACATTGTTAGTCATTGTGTTAATGTGTTAGTGCTAAACAAGGTGTACATCATTGTAATACAAAACTGGTTGATTTGGTATTTCACATTAATCAGTACATGATGCTTGCTGAAATTATGATTAGTAGTACAGTTCTAGTGATCCACATGTAACAGTGGCATGATTTTATTATGCAATGTGTGTCTCCTGTGCTGTATGCCTGCATATGTGTGTGTGTGTGTGTGTGTGTGTGTGTGTGTGTGTGTGTGTGTGTGCGTGCGTGCGTGTGTGTGTGTGTGTGTGTGTAAAAAGCATTTAAATGAATACATGTTTAGGATTTTCATGGATATAATTTATCAGATGGATAAAATAAAGGAAAAAAATGTCTTAGAATCATAGATGAGTTATATATCAAATTATTAAAATTATTGTTGTCAAAGCTGTTCTATAAAGTGACATGTGATTTTTGTTTGACCCAACATCCAGTTTCTTCAGGGCTGCACCATATGAACTATATTGCGATTATTTTGCTACACTGCCTTGCTAAATGTTGAAACAGACTGGTGAACCCACAATGTGTCACTGTTAAAGCACGACTAGTGCCCCTTGGATCCAAATGCTCTTTTGAAAAGCAGGCTTTAGTGGTATCATTGCTGGGTTAGGGTTAAGCCAATATTGCAATAATGATTAACAATCAATATATTGTGCAGCCATTGCCTAGATATGTGAAAGTTGTTTCATGGTATGCAGGCCTTTTCCCTATTTGAACTGAGGACAGTTTGATGTCTTCATGAGAGGAAAAAAGCTGTGACTAGCCTACTGTGAATAAGCCTTTATCATGTTTTTGTTTTCCTTATTCTGTAGGGAGCAAATATATAGCATTTTTTACAGGCCCTGTCTTTGGAATTGTGCTTACATCTTAAGAGGAAACTAATATTTATTTTTCAAAATGTATGCTTTAGAAGAGTGTGCTGTCCCAAGAAATGTGTGCTTTTTTAAGTCATGCTGCTCTGGACTTCTGTACTGCTTAGGACGTTTGCAATAGGACCAATGTGGTTAAGATATGTTTATGTTTTTTTTGTCTGAGTGTGGCTCAATAGAAGCTGCAGGAGCTCTTTACCCTCCTGCCAAGCAGACAACAAAATCCCAGTCTTCCCTGGGACACTGGATGCCAGCTCTCTGGCCCCTTGCCCATGTTGACATTTAATTCCACCACCTGTCAGCCCCATATTAATTGCACACACCTTGCTGATACCATACTGTCAAACACTGCTTACTAACATGATCTAACACTCTCTTTCTCTGAGCTCATTTCACTGTGAAGTCATGTATTGACATTTCCTGCTAGTTCTCTTCCATTTTGTCTCGTGTAGAGTTATCTGTATCAGTGATTCCTTTTGTGGATACTTTAGCATGCTTTTAATCTCCCTTTCAAAGGACCCCATTTGCCAATGGAAAGATAAGCCTTTGCTACTCCTGTAGCTTATTGTCATCCTGTAAACCAATAATGTCAGTAATTTAAGAGATACCAGCCTCTAAAAAGGTCTATATGCAGATTCATCCATTGATAATTGACTAGCTAATCATACAAATAAAGCCTTTTAAATATCTTTTTGTGGAGTGGTTTGTCAGTTGCCAACTACATGACTGTGTTTAATGTAATCTTATCAGTCGTAATTGCTGATAATAATGTGCTGTTCAGAGGACTGCGAAATACACTGCTCACAATAAATAGGGGATATTTCATATGGGATATTTCATTTTTAATTATCCCTTAATTGTCATTGTATGATAAATACGGTAACCTGGGAAATATACTTAAGGCCCAAACCTGACTGTACATGCATCATATAAGGAAATTTGGAAATTTGTTCTGCATTTTCAATGTGTGTTAAGAATGCTTAGACCACAGTCCTTAATAGAAAGTCCAGAATGAGGTCTGAGAGTACTGTTAGGGATTTTATTTTTGCACTGCTTAATGAACACATTACAGCAGCATATTGGCAATCTTAATTAAGTTCAAGCAAGCTACAGTATAGATTTTAATAGAGGTAATAGCTAACCAATCAATATTTCCTGTCATTTTTCAATATCAATCTATAGACCCTCTACCATGTTAATATAATATAATATACTATAATATAATATTATGTAATGAAATGTATAATGCAAAAATATCCCAGGTAGCTCATAGGAACATGTATTTGTGAGAAAATCTATTACTATTAATTAATTTTACAGTGAAAGGTTTTTCTCTAACTTTAACACGTGGTCAAAAAAGAAACATGGTTCTTCTAAATTACTGCTGACAAGCACAATAACTCGACCAGCTCTACGTTTTGACATCTTGTCAATAAATAAATGACCCAACACAATGGTCAAGCCATCATATGGCAAGGTATATACTACAAACAACCACACTACTGTAATGTAAACACGAAGGGCAATTTCAGACAAATGTTCCCATCTACAAAGCATCCATGATGTCACTGTATTTCTTATTTATGGAAATTTACAATAATTATAGAAAATACAGTAAAGTACTGTTATGACCCCCTGTAAGGCTAAAGCCAAATGTGAGCTAACGAGGAAGCATGCACATAACCAGTAAGGTAGTTACACAAACACACACACACACTCACACACACATATGAACTTATGCTCCCACTCCCTCTTCTAACTCCCACTTCTGCTCGTGGATCTGCAGCATTGCCTGGCAATTGTGCTGACCAGCTGTTTATGGCTGGACTTCTAAGCTTACTATTTTCTGTTAACAATTATTATTATTTTAAGACTTCAGTTGTTAAAGTGAACAGTTAGATATTTATTAAATGGCTATATCATACCTTTTCCCCATGAGCCGCTGCCATTTGAAATGTCAGTGTGCAATAACTGTGTAGAGGAGTCATTTTAAAAGCATTATTCTGGGTTAAATGTTTCTCTTATTAACCTTCTTTACGTCCTTGTTCATCATGGTTGTCTTTTAAAGCTGCCCCTCGACAGCATACATCAGTGGAAAATTATCATTGTAGGACAATATCTATCCAGCCATTATGTGATTGATGGACCATTCTATGTACACATTCACTTGCTCTGCTCCAAGCGATTAACCATATGCATGAAATACCAGTGGCGGCCATTTATTGTACATTGAAAATTCATGTTGAATAAACTAAAACCACATGGTTGACTTCTCAATAATAAAAACTATTATTGAACCACACATCCGTGTACTGTGTTCTGTTGTTGGAATGAGGTGACATTAAAGATTTTTAATTACTAATTAGAAATTGTGAGCTCAAATTCCAGTTCAACAAAGCTTCCACTTTTAGGCATTTGAGCAAGGAACATAACTATCAGTTACAGTTTGCTTTTAATAAGGGCTGCTAATTAAAGGCTAGAATTCTCCAAATATAAAGGATTTTATTACTCTATGTGTCAATCCTGTTTTTCAAGGACAAGAGTCATGAGATCAGGTGTAATCATGCCCTGGATGGGGCACCAGTCTTTTGCAGAACAACGTCATGTTGTGGTGCCAGGGGTTGACGCTGTCCAACTATCTAGTGCTCTCAGACTTGGTATTGGCTTAATGACTCTCACCATGATAAAGCCCTTACTAAAGATGAATTAATGTATAAATGAAAAAAGTATTCAAATAATAATTTAATAAAAGAACATTGTCCACTGTCAAATTAATGTATTAATCAGAATATACAAATATATTATTTTTGTTCATATTCATTCAACCTTTGCATATTATGAACTGCATATAACATCCATTATATTACCATCATTATTGCAACAGCCAATGATTTCTGTAACAAATTATTCAGAGGGAACACTTTAGCGTAGCGTTTATTGTAATCATGGAAACAAACTGACACATGAGACAAGAGACATTTTGATGTCTGGAAATGTGAGTAATTACTCATATTCCTCCTGAAAGAGTATGTTAACTTATATGTAGACATTTATAAGTAAATTTTTTTCTATAAAATGATTTGTGTGTTACTTTAACACATCATTACTTTCACAAAAATGTATTACTTATCTATTTAAATTCGATGTAAGCTCACCCATCATTAATTACTGTACTTCTGATCATGTAAACAGTATTTTGAAGTAATTAAAACAAAATGATGACAAGTTTCATTTTTCTTAATTAAAGATGGCAAAAAGCATCGCCAATTAAAGTATTGTCCTTTAACAGTCAGTTGCATGGCTGTTTTGGATTGTAGGTTGATACATGTCTGACATCAATTCCAGATTAATTCAATCTGTTTGCATGTATGAGGTTTATATACATATTCAGAACTTGTTACAGTGCTAGCACCTGTCTGTGTACTGTGCTGGGAGAACTACTTGTAAAGCGAATAAGAAAAGCAGGGTGGGAGTGATGCTGTGGCAGATGTGATATGCAATGAAAGTAAAACAAGCTACGAGTGTGTCCTTGAATGTGATGTTTACAGTATATGCAATGTTTCAGCAGATTAATAAGAGCACAGGACTCTTCAGAAATCCATTTGGCAGAGGTGGGCGCACCCATACAGCAGGAGGCAGTGTGGATCTGTGGATTACCAGACTCAACAAAAGTACAGAGCAACAGAGAAACAAAGGGTTGGGTTGGATTAATAGCATTAAATCGGAGTAGAAATACAGAAGTATTTGGATACGGATTGTTCCATACATCACGTAAGTTAATTCCTCAGTTATTAAGCATTAAACTCGTATCGGGTTATTACACTGTGTACAAATATTCACTTGTACAAGCTTACGTGCCTACAGTCAACGAAGTAGTCTGCGCCCTACTATACTTAATAGTATGCTAGAATAGTACGCGCTCCTTTATCATAACATGTACTGGAGTACTAAATAGTTGGATAACATGCATTCGTCGATACTGTGGCTGTTTTTAAGATTCATGAGTAACATGAAATGTTTTATCAGTCATTTGCAGAACTGGAAAACACTTTGTGGCGTCGCCTAAGAGACAGAAATACCAGCACCTTGTTCTTTGTGATGCGTTCTTAAATTTACGAATACCATTTGAAAAGCGTCCGCATTATATTATATTATATTATATTATATTATATTATATTATATTATATTATATTACTATATAAAGGTCTTTCGTCTTACAAACGAAAATAAGCGAATTAAACGCACATATTGGTATATAACAATGTAGAAATATGCCGATGTGTTGAATGAACTAAATGGCTATTACATTTTGACAATTAAATGCCAAGTAAAGTAAACCTGGTGCCAGAGCTGCAGTGCATCCTGGGAGCCACCAAGACGACAACCCGACGTGAACAGAAAACCTGCAGATGCCACGATATACACACATCTGCAAACTGTAAAGGCGTGCTCACACTGCTTTCTTCAGTTCTTCAGTTCTTTTGTGCCACAGACTTCTAGGGTGCATAGATTACACAAGTGAATCTTTATGCTGAATTATTGTTAAATCCCTTTAAAGTCTGTGTAAAATTGATTAGTCTTACAAATCAAGTCTGGATGCATGTTTATATGGTTTGTTCACCTACAGGTAAGAACAATGTCTGGGGATTTGGATCTCACTCCACCGGAGGTTCCAGAGCCAACCTTTTTTGAGAGTGTTTTACGCTATGGTCTCTTTCTTGGAGCAATTTTCCAGCTTGTCTGCATATTGGCTATAATCATTCCCACCTCCAAGAGCCATGAACAGGTAATGCATGTATTCAACACTTTACCAAAGCATGCATATATGTATGTATGTATATATATATATTGTGTGTGTATATGTATATATATTACATATGATATATATCACTCATATAAAGCACCCATAATGAAATGTGTTACTTGCAAAACGCCAGGAACGTGGAACTGTGGTAGCCTAGCGGTTATGGTACTGGACTCTGGACCCACCTCTGCCAAGCTGCCACAGTTGGGTCCTTGAGCAAGACCCTTAACCCACAATTGCTTGAATTGTAAGACTGTAAGACGCTCTGGATAAAGGTGTCTGCTAAATGCTGGAAATGTAATTGTAAATATTTAAGTAATATTTTCCCTTTGCTCCAATTAACCAGCAGTTCATCTGCCCAAAGGTGCCAAGGGTTTTACAAATGTATCTGTCCTGAGGCTCCTTAGTGGTACCAAGAAAAAGGAGAGCTTGACCCCCTGTACTTGTGGCATTGTAACAGGCTACCATTAAAGTACAAAGTTTAATTTAAGGTGTTACTAGTTGGTTTTGTTCGGTTTGAATGGCTTATATGGCTTATATCTTATATGTTATATCTCTAAAATTCATCGCTCTAGGATAAGGTTCAAATATAATCAGGCTTTGTCTGGAACTTCCTTTGTCTGGAATCCCCCATAATAATTATCCATCCATCCATGATCTTCCACTTAATCCACACAGGGTCGCGGGTTAGCCGGTGCCCACCCGGCAAGTCTAGGCACAAGGGCAGGAACAACCTTAGACATGGCAACAATCCATCGTAGGGCGCGCACACACAGTTACACACTAAGGGCCACTTTAGAGACACCAGTTAACCTAACACGCATGCATTCGAATTGTGTGAGGAATCTGGAGTACCCGGAGTAAACCCACGCAGACATGGGGAGGACCCAGACCGCCCCACCCTGGGATTGAACCCGGACCTTCTTGCTGTGAGGCAGTGGTGCCACCCAACGAGCCACCCCATAATAATTATATGTAAGTCAAATGTAAAAGCCTATTCTGCCCAGGATTTCCGTCAGTACCTTAATGTCAGGTCTTTTATTTGTTTATATGTCTGCTACATGTTTAGGGATTTACTGTTTTACTGTTTAGCACTTTGGTTGCCAGTTTTTGTCAAACCCCTTAAGCTTAATAACTGGTTTCACCACCTTTAGCATCAATTATTGCAACCCAATGCTTCCTATAATTCAGCAATTCAACGTCCCACTGGAGGAATTACGGCAGTTGTTTTGTATCTTAAGACAAGTGAAACCAACCAAATTCTCTTTTTGAATGAAAAGTGGCTCATTTTATACACAGGGACTACAGGAGAATGTGAGAATATTAGCAAGCTTGTTAAAAAGGCATGAAGAGTTATGGAAGAGTAGAAAACTGGAGAAAGGGAAATGGTAGTCTGTGAGAAGCAGGACGGACGGTCTGGCCTGTAGTGTCGATTGGAGCGAGACCCCTTGCTGTGGAGTCGAGATTGGGAAAAGTTGCCAGCTGAGACCGTGAGTCAAGTATGTCGTAGTGTGAGGGAAGAAGAAAAAAATATGGCGCCCCGGGTCCATGTAAGACCGGGGTCAGGGAACGATATGGTAATTCTATTGTACTACTGTGTGAATCAAGTGCACAGTGACTGTCGGACACAATATCAGGTGTTCATGATCTCCTTGTACACCTGTGTGTTAACATGAACTGTAATCATCCAGCAAGGGTTGAAGTGAACACATTCCATTATCAAATTTAATTATTTTCAGGCAAAAAAAGAGTAAAATCTGGAGGCCAGAATGTTGCCGTGAAGTACAGTGTTCCCTCGCCACTTCGTGGTTCACCTTTCGCGGACTCTGTGCATTGCGGGTTTTCAAAAAATATAAAAAATTGAAAAAATATATCGCGGCTTTTTTGCTGTTTTCCAGATTTATTAAATGGAAATTTTTGCTGTTTTCCAAAATATTAAAAATCTATATAAAAAATATGAATTCTAACAATAAAGGAATGTTATAAATGATAAAATCTGATGATTTACAGTAAATAGCTGTTGTAGCTACACAATGTGTAGGATATTTTGGTGCTGTAAG
>JAVSBV010000010.1:6649298-6664048 GCA_033117975.1 Parotocinclus spilosoma | reverse complement strand
ATATATATATATTAGTCATACCGCACTTTGGAACTTGAATTTAATTCTTGATGCATTTTGACTAAATGACTTGACTCTCAGCTCTGTATACATTATATATTAAGTATACACTATATTAAGCTTATACCTATTATGGATTTGTCAGAATGTACCCACAGCATTACTCTAGGAGAACTTGTACAATACAACTCCATTAACAGTGTGGATCTTCTGGGGATCCGGAATGTATTACTTCAATATACATTATTACTTATGGGAAACATTTGCCTGTTATTTGTCATTTTCAGTTGTCGAAAAGGCTTCTGGAACGAAAAAAATTAGCAATGAGGCACCACTCATACATACTGCTGAAATTTAGGCGATATTTCAAAATTAAATATATAGTGAACAAATATTTTATATATATATGAGAGAGAGAGAGAGAGAGAATGGAATAACTGAATACTAAACTAGTTGTATGGCTGCCATCAACACGTCACTTTTAGGACTATAACTATTATACTTATTATATTATAGCTATTACTAACTGCTCCCATAAAAGGCATATACATTAAACAGATATGTGCAGATGTGGACACTGATGCATCATTTTTAAATTAGGCAACTGCTTGAATGAAGTCTTTTGCTGGTTGTCTGTTCCGGTCCTCACTTTTCAGTGGATGGAACAGTCAAATCTTTTCTTATCAGTTCATTCACTGTGAGAACACAAGAAAAAAAGCAAAACAGAACTGAAAAATATGAAGGCTTCATACGATGCTCCACAGTCATATGACACAAGTCTAGGACGTTACTGCTCACAGTAAATGCAAATTGTACATTAGCTGTGATGTAATGTCTTCAGTACTATTTTTCAACAGGGGGCAGCACCGAGTCTTAACCGTGTTCACTTGCCAACAGCCTTAGGCTTTTTTGTGGCTTTGTTTCTCTTGATGAACAGGGATGTTAGTGGGCTAAAATTGGAAACTTTCTACCTCTTTAGTCTAAAATTAGAACCGAGACTCCTTTTAACTCCTACGACTACCACCACATAGTTACTGCAATCTACATAGGCCTGTGTGACCACCTTAAAATGAACTCCTAAAGATAATGTCAATATTTACTCACCAAACCTCATGTTATTTAATATTCAAGCTATAATCATAATCATCTATGTTCTAAACCTTTTCATAATATGCAAATAAACCTATTTTCTAAATTAGTTTGCATAGTGCTTAAAACATGAGAAGCAACATCAGCCATGCCTCTAGGACTGCATGTCTGCAAAAGTTGAGATTTGTTTTTTTTTTTCTTTTTTGTTGTTGTTCCTGTTACGTCTTTTGCTGAAAGATCATTACAACTCTCAGCAGTTACAATAGCTGAGAGCTCAATACTGAACTGGCTTTACCAATGACTATTTAAAGCACTGACCCACATAGCACAGACTGAAAAGGGTTTAAAGAACAAATACACTGTGATCTACATTTAGCTAACTTCTGTGAGAGATCCTATAGACAAGGCACCAAATAGAAAATGGCACCAAGACCAATGCTGAACCATTTGCTTCACTGGATGGATGGGACTGATGGTTCAGCAACCTATAAATTTTTAACAACTAATAACTGTTGAACTGTGTACATAACGACATTGCCGTATTGCCACTTAGTCAGCCAGCATTTCCTTCCTGAACTTCCTGAAATATTTGGAAGTTATAGGTCATGCTCAAGAGCCTGACCAACTCTGAGACTTGTATCTTTTTATTACTAGAACCTTTAATGCCGAAGGTGGTCTATTACCCTAAAACCACTTAATTGTTGTAATTATCAAACATAATGCCATAATCAAGTAAATGCTACTCACCGTCATCCAGGCGACCTTGGTCTAGATTCTCCTGTTTGACCATAACCCTTACAGGACTACTAGTTCTTTGATGCACCACAGCTGGTTGCTGGTTGTAGCTCTGCATTGGGGGAGCTAATCTCTGCCCAAAGTTCCTATGATTGGCCACATCAAGGCAGGGAAATGCTGACCCCACAGCCTGATAGTTGTGCCCAGCCACAATATGCTGAGAACTGCTGGGTTTGAAATGAGAGGCTGGATTCAGCCCTACAGTGGCTACCCTGCCTGAGAAGCTAGGATGTACTGTGGCCGCAAAGTGGTCCAGGGGAGGTTGGTAGTGAGCAGGGCTGCTGCCTATCACCTCTACCTGGTTTTGGTATAGGACTGGGGTCTGAAGAATTTGGTACTCTGAGGCTGGAGGGTACAGGTGAGGGCTGCTGGTCCTCTGGGTAACCTGGCATGGCATGGTAGAGTGGCTAATAGGGAGCTGGGCAGCTTGATGGCACGACTGAGGAGAGATGCCCAAGATTTGAGACATGTTACAGCCAAGTTGCTCATATTGATACTCGTCTACTGGCTCAGCCTTAATCTGTGGAACTAAAAGAAGTGAAATAAGATGTCACACAAATTGTCACTCATAAAATAGCAAATTCAAATAACAAATAAGACAGGAATGTGATAGTCATGCATTTTTTAAAATTCTCTGCATTTTTGGGTCCAAGTAATTTTCCAGAGTGTTTTAACAACACAATAAAACATGTTTTAGTGGTAATATCATCTGATCGCTGTTGAATTTCGATTGACACTGGGTCATAGAGCAGAAACAAACATTCACCTGGTAGAGGCATGTAGGTGAAGTGCTGTGGCTGGCTAAGTTTTCTTTTCCCATTCAGCACATAGAAGTTGACTTTGGCTGGGTGGTAGATGTTGGGGTCACGATATGCAGGAATTTTCACATACAGCATATTCTGAGAGGAATAATAACAGTGATTGAAATAATAAAAATAATTAATATGGAACCATTTGCTCACCTACATGTTAGATAAATACATACTGCGTGGCTTTTTTCTCTGTTTACAGTTGCTTCTGTTTCCCATACTTCCAAGCCATCTGCAAGAATCATACAAAATGTCATAAAAGGCTTTACGATTCAAAAACAATTTCTACATTAAAGTCCCTTAACTTAGTTCTTTATAATTTTTCCATTGTTTCTTCTCCTCCTTCAGATCTAACCGCATCACTATTCATAAGCACCTTTTACATAAATAAACAGTGTCATCAGCTGATTCATTTGTTCACCACCACAACAAACTCGACTCCCACTGCATCCTTTCCATGACTCCGGTGCACAAGTGAGCAGCGAGTCCCTTTCATGTGCAGTGTGTAAAGCACCCCCTCCCTTTACACCTCTGTCATACTACCTACGCACTCTGAGTACAGGAAAGAGAAGACTCTGCTTGTAGATCGTATCGCTGCATGCCTTAACCACATCCGCTAGCTCCACATTGCACACCTCAATGGAAAAAAAGTTCTGAAACCTACAGTTACTCACCAGTAAAAACTTCATGTTTGGTGTCTACTGTCACACGGTGTTTGTTGTCTACATTAATCTCTGCCCTGATAATATGTACTGTGGTTCACCTTCTTTAAAAGTGATTTATCTGTATAAATGATATAAAAAATACAACCTCCTTCATCCATTTTTCTAAATGTTTACAGATGCAATCGTTTGCATTATGGATGTAAAAAGTGTGCATTCAAAATTATTAGTAAAGCAATATCTAGTACTGTTTGGAAATCAAAATGGAATGACCCTAATGTAGGGACAAATATGTAGCTAAAGTATGACAAAGGCTTTCTTTACAGACAATGAGAAACCTTTAATCCACTTTCCACGCATTGTAAATACTGAAAAAGCGGCGTGTGTTGTGCGTGCATGCTGCTGCTTTGCAAGCTTGTTATCTATCCATTTCCTGTTCTTACTCTGCTGCACTAGAACTGCACTGACCAGACCAGACTACGGTGTATAATGCAAAGCCACAGACTGGCTCTTACCTGATATGCAAATTTTGTGAATACAACTCCAAACACAAATCATATGCTAATCCTTTCTGACTCTGAAAGCATGTCAAAGTTTAAGAATTGGAAGTAATAATGGTGGAGTTGCTGACAAGTTTGCAGCTTGTGACTGTAATTGCAATGATTTATTCCACAATACACACCTTGAGTTTTCTCAGTAAAGAGCACTCTAGAATCAGAGGTGAAGTTCTGCCCAGTCAATATCATCTGCATGCCACCCAAGACTGAGCAGTTATCCAAATCCTGTCGTTCCACTGCTGGACGCTCATGGGCAGATCTCTGAGCTACAATGAAAAAAAACCTTAAAACTACATAATCAAGACTGTCAACTCCTTAACCTTTGTGATCTGCACAGATAGAAATGACTCAAATTAAATCTAAAACATTATTTTCCAGCAATAAACTGGATTGCTTTCCACACCATGAAAATGTGTAAGTGATATATTCCTTGATTTTTTGGGGCCTTCCATCTGCCATTAGGGACAATCCCTAAGCATGTGATGGGTTTTTGTATTTTGTCTGCTTTTATACATATGTCTATGTTTATATACAAAATCTAATTTGTGTTTTATTAATATCTCTAATTGAAATACGCTGCAATATACTAGATGTAATGCATTTTATAACTGGTAATCAGCAAATAATTTAAATGGTAATGACTGGTGAATTATTAACATAAGTTTAGACAGGTCTATGTAACTGTCCTCTTAAATCAACTGAAAACTGTATTCAAACAAGCCGTTTTACTAACTGTTACTTCTGTGACATGAATAAAGCACTTGAAGCACCTTAAGAAATTCCCTGGCGAGCAAGAGTTGGGCCATGGAAATACAATTTTTGTATAGAAATCAATTTCAAATTAAAGTTAAGAAAACAGAATTTTACTTTTATGCATAATGAATGCCATATAAATTACTGATTTGTCAAGGATGAAAAGTGTCATTAAGGTAACACTAGAAAAATTATAAAAAGTCAGAAGACAAAAAATAGATCCTGATATGCCTTCAGTGGATTACGCCATGGTTTTAATACAGTACTTACAGCACTCGATAGGGTGTGATTCCACTTGGAGTGAGAGCCATTGGCCTCCAGGCTGAGGCACATGGACACGAAACACCAGGCGAACACGTGTATTTTTACGTCCAACGTCTGTCTCGCCTTTTCTCAGCTCTATATCTGCATTCTTCAGCTTCAATATCCCAGCGCAGTCCACACTAAAAGGATACCATGGTAAAAACACAGATACAAGAAAAGATACAGTTGTAACAGTAAGACACTGACCTGTGATGCATCAATAAGTAAAACATCAACATAATGCCTTTAAGTAGTTTGTATATATATATATATATACACATACACACACACAGACACACAGACACACAGACACACGTGTATATATACAGATAAGAACAACAGAACTTTTTTCATGTCTATGCATTATATCAGGAGAAAGAAACACAATAAATTCTAGCAAAAGATATAAATCCTATCTGTAAAACATGGTGATAATAGGGTCATGGTATGGGCTTGTTATGCAGCACATGGGTCAGATCATATTGCTATAGTGCTGGAATAATGCCTTTTGAATTATACAAGAAAATTCTCAAGGACAATGTATGATTCTGTCTGTGACCTAAATATCAGAAAATGTGTACTATGCAGTGCCAGTGATCCTAAGTACATAAGTTTTGCTAACAAAAAAACTGTCCAAGTAAACTAAAGTTAATGTTTTGGAATGGTCAAGTCAAAGTCCTGTCTTGAAGCCAATAGAAATTTTGAGGAAGTTTGTGTGAGGAAACCGGATGGATCTGAATAGTTACTGGAAACATTAATGTGAAGTTATTGCTGCATAATTATTTCTTTAAAATCATATATTATATATGTAATATTGGATCATTTTCCTATCAAAAGTATTTGATCAAGTATAATACACTCACAAAATTTAGAGGATATCTCAAAGTGAAAATCTAATTTTTGTGAGCAGGTTGTTTAATTTAGTTTTCTTTACCTTTTAGGAATTGGGTTCACGTGTGTTAAATCCCCACTTCAGCTTTGTATACTTTAATTTGTTTGCAGATCTGTAGTTTGCATTTAATACTTCAGAAACATATTAAATATAAAGTTGCTTTTCTTACACTGCCCGCATGTTGTCTTTGGGTTCTAGTGGAAGCTCCAGAACTTTGGTTCCATTCACCATTCTCTCATTGCTGCTGGTAGTTACAGTCTTGCCAGTAATACGATGGACTTGATAGAAGGCATGCGGCCTAACAGCTCTCTCATCAGCTGTGCCAATGAAGATTTGCAGAGCCAGTGCTTCTTGGCCAGTGTACCCATGTAGCTGGACACAAAATTGTTTGATAGATTACATAACAGAGTGGCTTGAAAAAACTTTCAGACTTTCTATGATTCATTTTTGTATCCACTTAATAGCTTTATATACAAAAATGTTAGCATGTAATGTAAATGGCATGAACAAAGAGTTGCTGGCAATGTCTAAGACCTGTTACAAATAAACACTGCTATTGTCACGACACATACAAAGTAGAACACTTTTAAATAAAGTTCATGAAAATATTGTAGCTACTCATTGAAGAAACAGCTATGCGTGTGCATGTATTGCTCAAGTAAAAGGACACTGTTAATAATAGCATAACATTGTTTGTTATATTACATAAAGAGTGGTATAAGACATCTCTTTCTTTTTCGTTTATTCAATTTCAGTAGAAATCTCTTTCGACTTTCGTTCATTCATTTTCATTAACCCTGTCAGTTACCATTATAATAAAGGTTTTTAACATTTCTTTTTACAGACTGCACATCACTGAATGGCAGTTGTCTCTATTCCATGATCTGAAATACTAATCCAAATGACACAACATAAATGAACAATGTCTACTCTTGATTTGTGCATCCATTACAACCAACCATCTAAATCTTTAATGCAAATCCTTATTCTGATACACAGTTAAACAACCAACCCCATACACACTCTGTACCTGAACTACAGGATGGCCTCCTGAAGCTGCTTTAACAGCTCCTCTACTGCCTTCAGTCTCGTAGTGGGCTCGATGGTGCTGCCTGGGTTGCAACTCTATACGAAGTTCATATTGGTTGTTCCTGCTGGGCAGTGTCCAGTCCAGAGCAGGCAGGGATGCAACTGACACACTAAGAATCAGCACATAAAAGCAATTACTCCTTATATATCCATAAAATCACTTTACGGAAAAGAGTAAGCATTCATATCCAAAATCATTGCATTATCTTTGACAAATGAGACTGTGGGTGTAGGGGTGTCAAATAAATGTGTGTATGTAATGTAGTTCTTTGTAATACAACTGCAGTTATGCAAATAGATAAACAAAGCCCATCCATATGCTTTGGGATACTACCATACGCAAGAATATGTGCAAAACAAGATGGGGTAAGAATGAAGGACAAGAAAGATTTTAATTATCAAAAATTCATAAAACTATTCATGTTATCAAATTCATTCTTGAACAATATCTTAATTATAACAATTACTTAATCACTATAACTTATTTACCCGCATGCTCCTGCTGGAATCTGATTGGGCCATCCCATAGGTTGCATGACATATAGTGGCTCCATTACAGGTTCCCTCTTTACTTCAGGGAAGACAGCAAGCTCTGATTGGTTGTAAACTGTGTACTGCTGATTGGGACGTACAATCTTTGTGGGTACAGGCTTGGCCAGGGACCTGTTGAAGCTGTCAAAAAAATCATCAAGGTTGGATGTTGGTCTGCAGGGCTCAATCTGCTCCTCTCGTGCCATGTGAGGAGAAGGGCTTCGGGAGCGTGGGACCACCAAGCCATGGTTTTGGTATTGTTCATATGTGCGTTTTCCCTGAGGAGAAGCAGAGCGTGAACCCGGTCGTGAAGAAGTGGCAGATGAAGGTGGGCAGTTCAGAAAGGTCTCCTCTGTGATGCTGGTGCGCGGAGATGTGGTGGGAGAGGTACGAGGAGAGTTGGAAGCGTGGATGGCCTCAAGCCTTGGGCACAGCTCAGCCACAGTCACCGCTGACAAACCTCCACCTCCAGGGGGAGAGACACAGGGTGAGACCTGGGGTGAATTGATCTCTGAGTGCCAGCTAGTCGAGGAGGTGCTGCTGGCTGGACTCAGGTTCTCCCTGTAGAGGAGGTTCTGTTTTATAGGCACAGACAGGCCTTGGCTGATGTCCACTGGTGCTGTAGGCACATGCTCATGGTGGTGGTGGTGTAGCTCTGAACAGGTAATCTCTATGCGGGGGCTAGCTTGGGATGAGGAAGAGTTTCCAAGAAGGTCTTGTAAATCAGGGTGATGGCTAATAAGGTCTGCTGAAGGTGCATGGTAAGAAAGCTGATGGAGGGACAGAGTGCTATATGGAGCATAGGTCTGATCGGCAATTGGTGGGTTAGTATCAAGCTGAGACAGAGCATCAAGATCATCTGCTGAGAAAAGAATTAACATGGAGGTGAAACAGGGTAGTGTAACAACATGAATGACTATAATACATTTGTTAATACGCTGCTTACAAAAATTAAGGGATATATCAAAATGATTATGAAGCAATTAAAAATAAGTATTTGGTTTTATTTCATTATACAAGATAAGTAGAAAAGCAAATGAAAAGTCAAAGAAAGTTGTTTGATTATGCAAAATCAGTGACATTCATGGGATGAACAGAATCATGTTAAACTGGATGAGAGTGCCACACATTGACTGTTCAGTAGGGTGTATGGTCACCCAACACTGCCAAAACACACTGACAGTGATGAAACATGGACAGGATCAGACTGTCCTCTTTGAATTCATTTTGAAATATGCCATAATTTTTATGAGCAGTGTATTTGCGAACTACATACCAGAACAGACTTCTTAACTTAGTGCTAACTACAAAAGTTACTAAAAGTTAATAAGCAGTAACATTTAACAATAAAAGCATCTTTTTTATATCATTGAACATTGACTATCATTATTTATAACCTATACATATTGTATATCACTTGATGCACAAAAAATGTTACAAACTTACTCCATTTGTTGATTTTTAGGGTTATTTAAACATCACTTTTAAGGAACAACTTAGATTAGTCAATCTGACACAAAATCATCTTGGTAATTGATTCCATAGTTAAACTACATAATGATGCACTGGTTCATATTTTTATTGTTCTTACCAAGCAACTTATCTTCTAGCAAAACAACGTTTAAATATTTCAAGGCCCTTTTTTAAACATTATTATTAAATTGCGCTATTACTAAAAACACTATTACTACTACTAAAATGTCAGCAAAATATAAAAGCCATAGCCATAGAAAGTCAAGCTTTCAAAACCCATACTAGGCAACTGCTTATACCACATATGCCCAATGCCAGCGTTGACTTACAATACAAAGGGAAATAGAATTAAACCTTGATCATTCCATTTACGAGTGGTAACTAAGCTCTTACTGTTCAGGTTTATGGCAATGCAAATGACTAGCATAAAGTCACCCAACTACAGTCTTATGCAAAACTTCTGCAGGAAACTTAAATATGGCACATCTGCCAATTGTAATGCACCATTACTTTGTATATGCTGAATTTAACATACTGCTAAAGTAGAAAGATAAAATGTGGCTTTTGCAAAACTTTACTTTGTGTCCCAGTACAAAAACATGTTCCGAGAGACACCGGTGAAAAACTTTACCTGTGATTTCATAGCAAAACATTTGAAATATGCAACAATTCACTTACATAACATCAGAAGCATTTTGAAATCAGGTTCAGTGGTCAGATTAAACTGCTTGGCTACAATCACCAAAGGTAATTTTTGATGGAAAAAGCGAAGAAAAAACCTTGCCAAACGTAAAGCATGGTGGTGCTTCTGTTATGCATTTGGGTTGTGGCTGTTGGTGGAAATATTTTTTGTATACAGAGAAGACTGGATTATACAACAAATTCTTACTGTTAGTAAAAAAAATCTGAAGTTGACAGGAGGGTGAATATTGCAGCGACAATACATAAAATAAAATACATACATCAATCTACATATCTAAATAAATCTAAATAAATGAAAAAGGATGATTTTAGAATGGTGTTCTCAATCTCTAGTTATTTATTGTAACTGAAAATGTGTGTATAACAACCCAGTTAACAGAATATGTGCTAGACAGCACTGAATATTCTTAATCTAGAAGCTCGCTACAAAACCTGATTTCTGCCATTTCAGATAAGATTTTTTGTAGTTGTTGTTTATTTGGTTTATTTAAAGTCGCTATCAGCATCAGTGGCCATTTCAGCAACATGCACAAGGTCATCTCCATACACAAGGTTATCTTAAGACTGGTCATATATAGTCTCTCAATTCAGAGTATCCAGAGTAAACCCACCCAGACACAGAGAGGACTTTCAAACTCCACACAGAAATGATTCAGGCTGCTCCAGTCAGGCGTTCAGTCCTGCACATTGACTTCTTAGACTATTGATTCATACAGAACAGCTTCACCTTTAGAATGTTGGTATATTTCCTCACATGAACTGATTGCTTCAGTTCCTTCTACAATATTCCACCTGGATTAAGGTCAGGAGTTTCATTTAGCCACTCCAGCACAAATAAAATGATTCTTCTTTGACCATTGTTTGGTAGAATGACTTTTCCTTTGCTTAGGGACTTGTGCACTTACAATTGCTGTCTTGCTGCATGCTCTCTTGAGATTCAGTTTATGAAATGCTCTGATTTTTTTCTTTTAGAATTCAGAATTCATTGTTCCATCAATAATGGCAAGCTGTGCTGGTCTAGATGCAGCAAGACAGGCTCACCAGACAAAAGAAACAATCCATTACCACTCCTCAAAATTTATATTCGGACAAGTAATCGCATATTTACTTATTAATAAACTGATCAACTCTGTATATTATGTGAATAGTACAAATTACAGGACGATTCTATACATAGACCACGTGTTCGACACAGAATTTTTAGAAATGGCAAATGGTCAATTTTGTTGATTTTGACATACTCTACACTAGACTCAGCTGATCATTCATGCACCCAGACTTCTTTGATTGTATTTTCCAGTTAATTAGCACTAGATAGTTGTTCTTAGATACATTGTCCTTTAAACAGTACAGTTATTGATTTATGACAAATTTTCATGGGTTTTTAAAAACTATAAAACAAGCAAAAATCAGTAATGAGATGGTGTTTATTACTTGATGGGCTAATTTCTGCATGATGATTCTAAACTTTTGGCCACAAATTTACTACCACCTCCATATTTCACAGATGGTTCTTATGCAAGGATGCAGTGTTTCCTTTCTCTAACACTTCTCATTTAAATCAAGAGGTTTTGTCTCGCACTACATTTTTCCATTAGCCTCATGACTTTTGAACTTCAGCAAACTACAGCTGAGCATGTATTTTGTCTTTGGAGAACAGTGGCTTTTGCCCTGCAACCAAGTACACCACTATTGTTCTGATCATAAAATCATTAAATTTACACAGCATTAGAGAGGCCTTTAGTTGCTTAGAAGTTACCCTGGGTTCCTTTGTGACCTTGCAGCTATTAGACGCCTTGCTCTCGAAATAATATTTACTGGTCAACCACTCCTGGGGAGAGAAACACTTTAGAGACTGTGTTGTGTTGTAACCTTCTCCAGTCTGATGAGCTTCAGCATCAACACCTTTTTAGAGGTTCTCCGAAATCGCCTTTTTGTACACTTCCACAAACGTGCTGCGATGATCAAATTGATATATAATTGTTCTTTAAATACGTAAAAAATAACTTGATTAAAATACTTGCCTGTAGTTATCACTTAAAATTAACTGTTGATCCTAAAAGGTTACAGTCTACTTTTGCCACAGATAGTCAGTATTGGTTTATGTTCCTCAATACATAAATGATTGAGTGGTGTTTTATTTTATACACACACACACACACACACACACACACACACACACACACACACACACATACATATATATATATATATATATATGCTAGCTAATATGTATATAGCTAGCTATAGTATATTTTCCAAACCAATTATCTATATTATTGTATTCAATTTAAACAAATGCACTATGAGAATAAATATAAGATGATAACAGTAATTTCATAAATATGAAACGTTTAAATAAATAAAACGTACAAACTAGCATTTTACATTCAGCTCTCCCGAAGGGCACAACGCAGAAGAGGTTTGAAGGTTTGAAAACAGAGGGGTTTGAAGCTTTGTCTGACTAAAATTTAAATAATAACAGTAATAAAGTCGTACTGACCTTGATCATCGTGTGGAATGTCATGTTCAGCCTGGCTGCAGTGAAAGAGAGGGAAATGGAAGTCCAGTTCATCTTGGGCGCTCGCAGCAGCGAAGCCATCACTGAGTTCACAATTCCTATTCATTGGCGAAAAGTTCTCACCGTTTTTCCCTTTAATCTAAGTTTTAAGAAACAAAAGCTAAACCCTAGAGCAAAGGAAGACTATAGGCATATGGATGTTTAAATTTCACGTTGCTTTAAGTATGATCAGTTATTTAACGGCCAGACACTATTAGATATGGAGATGACTGCAGGACGCGTTGATGTGATTGAGCGCGCACCGGGGCTCAGACACAGAGCTGATCAAAGAGCTGCGGTAACTTCCTGTTTCAAAAGAAACTTCACCAGCAGTCTGTGGTTGAACTAGACTGTTACAAACTACGTATACGTCAACTTGTACAATACCAGACTGCTTATAAATGGCGCTGCTGTGTTTCCTAACCTTTTTCCTGATCAGGGTCCGAGGGAAACCGGCGCCTATCCCAGAAGAACATAGAGCGCAGGTGTAAGCGCAAACGCCAGTGCAATATCATTGAAAAAAAACTGCAAGAGAAAAGGCATATTCTAAAATAAAATAATCACCAAATATTAATATCTCTACCCACACAGCTCCTACCCTGTACAAAGCATGTATGTGTCCTCTGGATGAGTTAAAGCTATGAATAAATTACCTAAATGTACTATATTTATTATTTAGAATCGACAAGTAATGTCCTTAAGGTGGCGCCATTGTGTTATCTCCGTTTGGGCCTCCACGTTAAGAAACCACTATATAGGCCTTTTCATTTCATAGTTATTGGTTGGATACCTGTCTTTTTAGCGCAGCTCCAGATTGTTAGTGCTAATGTAGTGCTAAACAGTGTGTTGAACAGGAGTGAATGAGCTGAATCAGTAGATTTTCGTTTCAGGGGAAACTGCTGTCATTTGCTTCTCCAAGAGTCTCAGGGAATCACGTTTAGGCCAGTGGAAAACATACACAACAATTCAGGTTGACAGACAATGTTTGATTATAAAGGCAAACCCATGATTAATACATGGTACATGTACCCAGTATGGAAAAAAGGTTTTGGATGCCCAAAAATTACATCAAATACCTAGGTCTTAGTGAGGAGCAAATACAACAAGGCAACAGGACCTGGAATAATTACTCTCTACATCAGTGTTAAGCACCTCTCAATGTACAACACATCTAACCTTAATGCAAGTGGGCTATATTTGGGAGTGATTCCACAGGACCAAAGCAGACAAGCAGACTAAATGGCTATTCACGACAGGAGTAAATTTACATTGATACAAGTCAGACACATTCACACTGGGGCAATTTCATAATAATAATAATAATAATACAATTTAATGAATAAGTGACTTTCAAGATGCTTAATGACTCAATGACTCTTTACAAATGGACAAATAATAACATAACACATAGTGATTGCAAAAGTAACAGGGCATACACAAATAGAATTAGTAGTTTAAATTAGTAGTCCAGTCTGGAAGTAATGAAGGCATGAATTTTGGCATGGGTTTTGGCTACAGTCACAGAGAGAGGGGCATAGTTTAGTTATGCTTTTGAGATAGCAAGAATTAAGAAGAGAGTTTTAATTGGAATGGAATTAACCGTACAGTCACAACTGACCCTCGGTCACTTGATGGATCATTGATCTCCACACATTTCTGTCCTTCATTAATGTGATCCATGAAGTCCACGCAGACACTGGGAGAACATGCAGACTCCACACAGAAAGGACCCAAGCCGCTCCACCCTGGGTTTGAACCTGGGACCTTCTTGTTGTGAGGCAAGCGATGCTACCCACCAAGCCACCGTGCTGCCCGCAGTTTTAGTTAGGTTGTTTTAATATGAGCCTCCAGAGAAAGTGTGGAGTCCAAAATAACAACAAGGTTATGGATCTAAGCCACGGAGGATGTACTGAGACATGGAAAACAGGTTAGTGGTGGCAAGGGAAGGAATGAGCATTGCTTCGAATTGATTATTTAAAGCAATCAATTAACTAACAATGTCTTTGGAATGTGGGAGAAATTGAAAAACTTTTTTGTGGACACACAGAACATGCAAACTACTCACAAAGGGAGTTGGAGATAGAGAACTTGAATTTCTAGAGCTTTGCAGCGACCATGCTAGACACTTGCTCCACCATGCTGCCATTTTGTTCCTAAAAATAATTTTTTTTAAAAATATGGATTAAGAGGAATATAACTATGTGATATATCTGGAGTTTTCCGAACTGACTGGTTAGATATAATATCAGATGTAACTGGTCATAGAAATCTAAAAAGGAATAATAGAAAGTGAAAATTGTTGATATAGTAAGTAACACTACAGTTCTTGTGACTTTTGACTCACCATGTTTTGTGATTTTGGTCTCACCCTTTACATTTACTTCTGCATATGAGGGCTGCAAACTCTCAATTTTGTCTCAGAGGTCTACAGACAATTCCTTTGACTTCATGCTTGGTATTTGCGCTCTGACATGCAGTCAACTGTGGGACCTTATATAGACAGGTGTGTGCCTTTCCAAATCATGTCCAATCAAC
>JAVSBV010000010.1:6632998-6649198 GCA_033117975.1 Parotocinclus spilosoma | reverse complement strand
GTGTGTGTGTGTGTGTGTGTGTGTGTGTGTGTGTGTGTGTGTGTGTGTGTGTGTGTGTGTGTGCGTGCATGTGTGTGCAGGTTGATGTCAAATGTATATATCATTGGATATAGCAATCTGGCATTTTTTACCTTGTCTGGAAATTCTAAATATCTTAGTAATGTTCTCATTTATTTGTTGACAAACTGTAGATTCTCTACCTACCATGGCTCCTGAAATACTTTTCTGGATGCTGCTTTTGTACCAAATCATGATTGCAATCACCTGTTGATGTCACCTGTTTAAAATCACATAATTATTATTTTTTAACCTCATTATTAGCCCCAAACTGATGCTGTCCCAATTTTGTTTAGAATGTGCTACAGGACTTAAATGCAGAATGTTTATTAACAAACAAAATTAAGTTGACCACACAAACCAAGAAATATTGTTGGTACGTACAGTCTGCAGTGAGAGCCTTTTCGTTTCCATACTCTGCAATGTGTTGCACTACAAGCAAACAGTACTTTTTTACCTGTGTGCTCTTTAATTATATTGTACTTAAGCAACAAGTGAAATATACGCAATAATTAAACAGATGGATAAAACAATTTAACTGCTTGTCGATACAAAGCATAAACTGTCCCTTTAAAGGAATAGTATTGAAACTCCCTCTTAAACATAGCTAGAGAATCTGGCACAGAAAGGTAGGTTTGTTGACCACAGGATGGGAACACAGATGGTGTTTATCTGTTATGTTGTTGGCCTATCTACATACACCTATCTTTTTCTCATTTACTCTATCTCTCTTACACACACAATTTGTCTTTCTGTCCTTGTTGAGACTTTGAATAGCAATGAGTTACTATAAACAGTGCTGCAACAAAATGAGACTGCTTTTGTGTGTAAATTGAAATTATCCATAGAGTTAGATGTTGTGTATGTTTGTGTGGTGCTCCTGGTATCAGATTAAAATCTGAGGAATGAGCGTCTATGGAATGTCTTATTATAGACCTTTGGGCTGCTTGTGAGACTGATGGCTTGTGCTGAATGACATGACTGAGGTCATGCTGAAGTGGTGAATGCCCTTTGATTTTTGACCCAAATTAATCACGACTATAAGGATTTCCCAATCCAAGAATTAAAATACAAGAACTGAAATACATATATGGCTGTCTTAGGTGCATAGCCCTTTTAGGCTGTGAAAAGCACGGTGGACAAAATTTATATATCACACTGTTAACATGCATCACTGTGGTTGCAGCTACATTGATTATTCAGCTAAATGTAGATATGCCCTCAGGTGTGTATTGGCTTGCTGCATTTTTAATGTAGGTAGTGAATTCAGGCAGGCAAAACTGCACTTACCACATACTGCACTTCTACATACTGGACATCAGGACATAGCCTGCCCGCTTGTATTCAGCAAACTGCCGACTGCAAATTATGTTTGTTTGTTTTTTCATTGTACCCCTTGGTGACAAGCTGCCATTCAACATTATAACAATCATTTTTATGTCTGTTTTCTCCTTTATGGAATGGCTGTGTATTTGTAAGTGTGTGTGTGTTTTGTCTTTAGTCATCAAGGATATCAGAGGTTGGTGGTGGAGGGCTGTGTTATATTAAGCCCACTGTGTTTCCTCCAGCATGGGCATGCTATTTATAGATGAGCTCAAATACGAATAACCTGCACTCTGACACAGAGAGACAAAATTGGTGCATAAAAAGGAAGAAAGAGACCAAGGTGTACATTTCAGTATTAAAGATCTTTGTGTATAAAGCACGGCTATGGATATCCTATAGATACATAGAGAAGTATTATCTCCTGAGAACATAGGCCAATATACAAGGGTACTTATTTACCTACAGTAGCTCCCAAACCTAGCTTCTTCATCACAGTGTTTGCATACCTTTTTACATGAGTAGCATGTTCATGATTGTGGTCCTCTTTGCATATTTAACGGTGAATTAGCTTACTCTCACAAAAAAAAACCAACTACAAAAATACAACCTTTGATTGAAAAATGCATGCCTTCTCATGAATTCATTAATTTTGATCCATCTAAGTACAATACATATTCCCACTGTGTGATGGTCCATTCTAGATGCATCCAAGCCCAGAGAATTTGAAAAATGGACACAGTGTGCACCAAATTAAAGACGAACAGGTCCATCCAGACTAGTAGCAGCTACAAGTCCAAAATCGAGGGTCTGTCATGGGCTGTGTTATTGCCCTTGGCAAGTGTAATTTACACTTCTGTGATTGCAGCATTAATGCAGAAAACTACATTGAGATTTTAGGGTAACATTAATTCCTTAACAACAACATTTTTCACAGGGACGTTTTTCATCAAGACAACACAAAACAAGTCAAATCAGAGATGAGGACTGATATATGTTGCATATGTTTCAGTCTTTCTTTGAGGAGCATTATTTAAAGATTTCAGCCATTTTCTCACACATCTGCTTTTGTACTAAATTATGATTATGAGCATGTACGCATGCCAGTGTTTAGCATTGCGTATGATTTCATACGCATAGAGAGCAAGACCGGGTTGGTTGGTTGACATCACCCATTTGATTTCATTACTAGCTCTAAATTGCCCCAATTCTAACTTTTTTTGGAACATGTTGCATTGCCTGAAATGCAGTAATGGATGTTTATTAACAAATTAAACCATAGTGGAAACAAAACATATTGTTGGCAGTGAAATAAAAATCCACAAACAGTAAGGAGGATAGCAAGAGAGATATATTATATGTTATAGAAGTTATGTTATAGAGGACTAAGTAATATTTTATTGTTTGAGGTTGTTTAAATTATTAAATGCAGAGGTTCCATATAATTGTGGCATATAGGTTTTGTTAAGAAAAAAAAACAAAAACATTTTCCTCAGACTGAAATTACTTTAAAAAAAAGTTCTGTCATTTTTGCAAAATGATAAACTCACACCAAACTGTTTATTATAATCATTTTTACTCATGTTTACCAGAGCTGTCAGTAATGGCAGGGACTGTATGCTAATACCACCATAATTCTTCTTTCAACTGTACATTTTAGGTTTCAAACACATACAAACAAACACAGCTCTGAAGTAAATGCCAGTGTCATGTTTCCAAGAAGGTTTTGACAGAAGAAGAGGATTGAATTAAGAACAGTCATGGATATTTTCATTTTCTGCTTAGTTATTAATTGAAAAGGTTCCTTTCACACGCATATTAGTTTTGCATAAGGCTTTTGTTTTCACTCTAGGTAAAACCATGGGAATACAAATGATATACTATAGCACTGGCGCTATGGACAGTGAAACTGATTTTGCTTAATTTTATAAATACTGAATATTCTACTATTTACATGATTCTTTTTGGTGTAGAATACTTACTTTGTTGTCGCTTTTGGTACAGTACTAAACAGGGGGCGGGGGGATGTCTGTTGAGCATGAAATATTAATGTTTATTAATGGTAGTCTTTAACAGTCTTTACTTTTCCTCACATAACAGTTCAAGTAACTCACATAAGTTCACTCTTTTCATATTATTTTGCTCGCTGGTATATAGTTAGGCTATGAGTTTCATAATGCACTCCAATTTGCAATATGTGGAAATTAACACATTCGTTTTATGGGCTTTTTTAATGCACAATACATTGATTTTCTTCTTTTATTTGTCTTCTTGTTTCAGGCAAAAACAAATCACTGCATCTGTCCCATACGTGATATGACATCTTGTATGTGTCATTAATCCTTGAGGACAACCATTTCAACCAGTGGAAAGCACATTTCAGGATGGCTTTACACAGTATCTTAGACACTATAAACCCTTTTGCCAATCCTCGCATCAGCTACGAACGACCAGCAGTGTTATCTCCGTATTCTGAACTACAATGAACAGAGATAAAAGAAATGGCTCAACAATATTTCATTTCATTCATTCTTTTAAAGAGAAGTATTTAATTTACTGCTAATTATCATGATCATTGTTCTGATCTGTAAAAATTAAGAGCAGATGTTACATGCACTTCTGTGAAATATGTGTTATTGTAATAGAGTCACACCAATGAGTACTTCTTGTATTATATCAGAATAGAGCAGGGAGTGCTATGAAAAAAAGAATCCGCTTTGTTAGAATTTGACACAAAATAAACCTACAATTTGACACAAAATAAACCTACAAAGCAGCAACCACGGCAGTCTGCAGGGGAGCCAGGTGCTGCTCTGTTATCATAGCTGTTTTTGAAAAAAGTTTTGAAAAGTGTACTCTCCTGCTTCACCTGTCAGAATGAGTAATAATTTGGACTCAGAAGCTGTGGTCTACACGTTGGAGGAGCTTGAGTGCAAGATCTGCTACAGCCGTTACGATGCACGTGCCCGTAAGCCCAAGCTACTTGCCTGCTTGCACCGCGTCTGCGCTAGATGCTTGAAGAAGATGACTGAGATGGAATCATCGCCTGGCGTTGTTAGCTGCCCATTCTGTCGCCATCAGACACATGTACCCGAAGAGGAAATATGGCTCCTGCAGGACGACAGCAACATCCTGGCCATCCTCTCCTACCAAGAACAGGTAAGGAAAAGTGGCTCAGTGCCTGCTGGCGAAGTTCTGCTCACCCCAAATAGTCTAAGTGGAGGCGAAATTGGAGGAAATGGAGATGGAGGAGGAGAGCAGCCTCACAGTTCCTCAGACTGCTTGGTCATCACCATCATGGAGGTACCTGGGGAATCACACTCATCTGAATCTACAGGCATGTTGAACATGGTGCGCTTGTACCGCCCAGCCAGCCTGGACTCGCTGCCATGTCACGTGCCTGTGCAGAAGTGGCGGGCATGGACATCGCACTCTGTACCACGATTTGTCATGGGTTTCCTCTGCCTGCTTTACTTCAGTTCCCTGCCACTGGGTATTTATCTGCTCATGATTCAGCACCTCACATTAGGAGTGATTTTGGTCAGCCTGGTGCCATCCACCCTTGTCTTATGCGTCTTCTATGGCTTCTGCCAGTGTTTGTGCCATGAGATAATGGAGGCTATTGCCACATAGAGACTGCATAGATTTTTCCAATCACAAGAAATTGTTAGACGCCAAAAGTTCTGTTACATTTGTTATGACTGCTCATTTACTGTTGCACTGGAATATACCAGCATTATAAGTGAATCTTTGCAACCATCTACTGTTTATATTAAGGGCAATATAAATCTGAGTGACAAACAGTCCAGGTTGTAAGTATTGAGTTGAAGATGCCTCAACTTGCTGTTTTTTTCCTGTTATCTGTTAGCTCAGGCAGGGGAAGTGCAACATGACTGTGATCCTTTTACATACCGCTAATAACAGAATTATATTTCCCATACCTAACATGGAAACTATGGAGTTTGTTATATAATGTGTAAAATTTGTCCCTTCTACTTTTGACAATCCACTTGTTGTGTAACTAAACTATAGTCTCCCTATACTTGTCCAAGTTCCTAGTTGCCTTTGTAAGGCATGCCAATTCTCAAGATGTATTTTAAATGTTGTATATTTAAACCAATGTGTGCAATTGCTATAAAAATGAAATAGATTCTGTTCACCTGAACTGTTAATATTCAATAAAGATTGAAAAAAAAAAAACAGTCCACTTGAAAATTTTTCATTTTTAATTATACTACAGTTAGCCCTGACCCCACAGTTGAGAGACATTATAGGAGTGCTAATAATGCATGATGATGGCACTCTGACCGAAGCTCTTCAAGTTCACTCCACCACATACACGGCACCTAACAACTATGCCAGCCATAGCAAAGCAGCAATTTTATTATACAAGTAAAAGACTGTCAAAATGAATAGAAAATTTAGTTTATAAAATCCATTTGCTTTGAAAGCATTTGTTTCAATATAAATCTGGGTATAAAGACACAGCTATTAATGAGAAGCCTGTTACTTCCAGTGAGCCAAGGTTTGTCACACGAGGATTTGGATGCACTGAAATGGTAGAGAAATTAAGTCAGCAGAGTAAAGCAAACATCCTGGGCTCTTAACGGATTTAGTTAAAAATGTAAAGGGAGAATTATACAGCATCAGCATAATTTCGTTGGTTCTTTCATGTCCGGTTTTTTTTCACAGCACATACAAAGACATTTTTTGCTGCGGTAAACTCTGTATCATTAATTAAATACCATCCATGGCTGATCGGAGGTAAATTCATGGATCTGTTAGGTCCAGCTCTTAACCCAGTGAAGTTGCTGATACAAATCTCCCTTTAATTATTTTTCTTATAATATTAACATTAATAGCTTTGTTTTACAAATGTCGAATAACCAAAATTATTACAAGATCCTAGACTTTCTTTAACACCAAGATCTGAAATTGTTTGCCTTATAAAGCAGACAAATGGTTGTTGCTGAATGTAAATAATGCTACTTTTTTAATAATAAAGAATTTATTCAATTAAAACTTTATCAGTCAATACATTACAATGCAGAATACATAACTGTCTGTATAATAGACAGTTACTGAGAAACTATGTTCCTTGAAAATTAACAGGCATAGTCTGATGGTGACATTTTATCGCTGTTACAGAACTGGAGGGAGGACCCAAGGATGTGGGATTGGGGCTCGAACAACGTATTTTAACAATGAGGGATAACCAAAAAGGCAGAGCAAAAGGCTCTCCAAAATACAGAACACTAAAAGGGTAAACATGCAGCTGTGGTGCGTCCAGAGTGGGAATGGCACCTACCACGCTGTACGGTTGGCGCTAATACACGCCAAAGCGCCAGAGGGCGGACGTGCGGCGAGCACAGTAAAGTTCCAAACAGAGCAGCCAACCAAGCAGAGTGACGCTAAGCAGTGCGGAGGAGTGAGGCAAAGCCTCGGGAAACCCTGATATTTCCCTGACCGGCAACGTTACCTCAGGGGTTTCCCCCTTACTCATCTGTCGGCACTAAAAGCCCCGGGATGTCACCGACTAAGCGTCAAAAAGGGCGCATACAAAAATGCGATCGCTGATGTGGACGTATTGCGTCATATTGCGAGCCAGAGACCTTATGTACTGCGTGTAACAACGTGACCACGAACAACGCTACGACCCACCCTTAAGTAACGGGAACTCCCGGTGTTCGTCATCATCACGTCGCCAATTAATCATCGGATATAAACCGCCTCACCGATTGCTCTGTAACAGCATTCGGTGATGACGGCGACTCACACCGGAGCGTGAGGTAGGTCTCCTAACAATCGCCTGACAGAATAGCTCTATTTTACCTTGTGGATTGTTGATAAACAAATTGTTTTTTCTGTCGACTATATCTTACAATCCTATAACATGGAGAAAATGGAACTGTGGTACAATCGTAATAATACACTCAAGGTTTGTGCTACAATATGACATATTGGCACTGGTGTACTGATCTCTGATCTATGTTTTACAATGACAGAGATTTAAAACATTTACACCCAAAGGCTTGTCCAAGAAAAAGCAGAGAAAGACAAATTGATTATATAATATAGAGTTATCCAAGACAAGAAAGGACTGTGATAGCTTAGGTTACTGGACTGTGGGACAGTGACCCAGAACATTCAGAGTTCAAATCCCACCTCTGCCAAGCCAAGCTGTCACTGCTGGGTTCTTGAGCAAGCTCCTTACCCACAACTTCTTGTATTGTGAGACTGCATCATTTGTAAGTCACTCTGGTGTTATTGGGGTAAATGTTGTACATGATAATTTAAAGTTTTTTTTCAGCTAGTGCATCCTCTACCATGAAAGCAAATCATACTTGCCACTTTAATTGACCCACATTCCACCACTGAATAAAATCAATCAAATATGGATGCTTACACTTACATTAACATAACTGACCTATAAGTATCTAAATAAAAAATAAAGTAATACACTGTTTACAATGCTGCCATCACATAGGTGTAAATAACCTTTGACAAGGGCAAGGACACAGTCCAATAGCATAACAGGCCCCAGCTTTTGAACTTGGGTTCACACAGCGCCCATTTCTTTCAAAAAGATCTGAATAACTGATTCATCTCACCACAATGTGCATTTCCACTGTGTGATAGTCCATCCTAGATGCCTTTGAGCACAAAGAAGCTTGGAGCTCCTGAACATGGTTCCCATAAGACATTAAACTAAACTATTAAGTGCAATTTGTGAATGTAATTCTATATTGTAGTGCTTGAAGGACAGTTCTTGATGTAGTGTCATTTGAGCGATTTGTGATCATGAGTCTTTAGTGTAGACTTGCTCCTTTGCCCTTTATGCACTAAAATACCTTCGGATTCCTTAAAACATTTAATATTTTATCCACTGTAGAGGGAGAAATCTGTAAATGCCTGTCAATTTTTTTATTTGATTAACATTAACATTTGATTAAACAAAAAATTGCCGTGCATTTGTTGACGAACTGGAGATCCTCTGCCCATTTTTGCCATTCATAAGCACTGGTTTGTGTATGAAATAAAAGTCTAACTAAATGTAAATGAGGACACTTCATATTTCCATATGAAACATTTTAGACATTTCAGTGAAGCTTGTTGGCAAATTATTATAATTGTAGTAGCTAAACCTGAATTACTGACTTATTTGTTATAGCCAGAAGGGCATGATGATAATAATAATAATAATAATAATAATAATAATATATATTTTTTAAAACCATAAGCGCTACATGCTTTGAAAGGCTTAGAACAGTTCATATGTTTTGCTAAGATAATAGCTGAGTTGCTTGGGATACTGGACCTGTGGGATTGAGCGTGTCCCTTATAATATACACACTGCCTTCAAACAAGCTAGCGTAGGCACAGGAGGGTTATCAGTAGATTCCCCCTGCTTATATGCAGTACCACATCGTTCTCTCAGGTGGCAATTAGACTAAAGCGCAAACAAAACAGAGCAACAAAGGAAGACCTAAATTAATTTTATAAAGCAACCCGTCTATGAGTCTGATCAGGTACTCAGAAATTAAGCCTGCCTCAGATGTATAGTGTTCACAGTTGTTCAGTATTGAGGGCATCAGCTGCAGTGCTCTGGTTTAATTGAAGCATGTCTCCCTAAAGACCTGTAGCTTCCATGTAGCCATCGGAAAGGAAGTGGCAAGGCACAAAGACCGATAACAGAGTGTTTGCCAGCAACCATCTCATATGCAGACAAGCTGTCACCAAGACTGTCACCAGAATGTGTAGATCAGAAGACAGAATGGCATCTTGAAGGTTTCCTAAGAACTTTCAGGTAATCATAGGTTGGATTCATTTTATAGTGAAACTGGCAGAGCTTTACTGGAATACTGGCTAACTTATTAATAATCTAACTGACTTTAACTGCACCAAAAAGAAAGAAAGTAATGTAAGATTAAGTACGTTTTGTTTTCATCTAATCGTATCTAATGGTTTTCTTCATACTAATAAGTATTTTGGGCTACTGTAATAGTTGAGGTTACTAATGCTGAACTGAACAGGATTTTAAAAACATTTAGGATCTCATATATATTTGCATTGCCAATACAACAGAAATAGTGGAAGGAGCATAATAATGTTCCTTAATGTAGTCCTCTGCCTTGATCTTACACTCTGAGACTTCATTCTATGTTGTATTGGGTTGGTGACCCTTATTCCCTTATATACCCAGTCCCAGATGTGATGAAACTTTAATCAGCTTTGGGTGGTGGAGCATGAATCGGTGGCGGAGTTCAGTAGGAGAGATCCAGGCAAGGAAGAGGAAAGTGAGTGAGTGTGAGCAGGCACAGGCTGCCTTCTGCAAACTCACTGCCTGCTTTCAGCAAATGGCCACCTGCTTAGGGAGTAACACGGACAGCAGCCTCCTGAGGGACGAACTTGAGGAAACCAGGGGAATGGCGTATAAAATATGCAAAGGTAAGACTGAGTAGGGGCACATCTGAGAGACAGGAAGCTTAACAATGTTACTGTGACTTATACAGAAGCAGAGAGCACTTGATATAATCTCATGTTAGAATTACCTATAATTATTAACCAAATAATTTATAACAAATTTTTAAAAAGTTAAACAATATGAAAAATCCTAATAAAGAAAACTTACATTTACTTGTAATTCCTTAATTCCTGAAAGTATAGACCCAAGATCTTTTGATGTTCAAACAAATTTCATTTGTTAACATACCGGTATTTTAATTTCCGCATTTCAGGCCTACAACTCATTACAGTTGGGATGGGGTCAATGTAGGGCTAGTAAAGAGGTTCAAAATGTGATTTGAAACAGGTGGCATCAAGAGGTGATTGTAATAATTTTTGTTACAAAATCAGTATCCATGAATGGCTGAGTCTTTGAGGAGTGAAGTGAGTGAATCAAACTGAAAATATGTACAGACCCCAGGTACCTCTGGAAATATCTAAAGCTGTACAATTCTGGTCAAGTTTACGTTTTTTAATCACATATTTGGAGTAAGTGCATTACTCATTGTTTAAATAATGAAACAATAATGTCTACATCATCTGTCACTATCTGTTTTATGCTGAGGGAGAAAGCATATCCAAACATACTCTACTGTATTAAACTAGTTTCCTATAGACAAGAAGACAGAGACTGTTAGGATACAGAAATAGCACAACTCCCTACTCTCTGGCAAACTTGTTTCTTCTGTGGGTCCTTATTGCTAAATGTCCAACTTGCTAGGGGCCAATGTATCAAATAGGAGTTAAATGGATGTATTAAAAATATAGAAATTACTGTAATTCCTATGTGAATAAAAAGCAGCACAGATCAGTACATATTGTCTTTTGGACACTGAACCATGTTCACCAGCTAAACCAGCAAATATAATCTAGAACCTATATAACCTTGGAAAATGTCCTGAAAGATTTCATGGTAAAGCTGTAAATTGCTTGACAGTTTTAATGTGAACTTTTACAGTTTGCCCATAAAGTTCACAGTTCTACTATGAATTGTGACGGTAATTTGGTCACTTCATGTCTCTACTATCAAATTTCACAGTACTTTACACAGTTCTTTCCTAGAAAGACAAGAAACATACATTTAACTGCAGACTGACCAGTGTAACAGCATTTGTCATATGCCAGTCATTGTGGTCGGCATATTTATCTGAATCCACTACATATTTTCAATGTACATATATAACAGTTCTGTCACAAATAATTGCTTATTAGTAGCTGCAAGTAGCAGCTCCTTCAATCTAGACTGCAATTAAATTAAAAAAAAAAACAATGTTTAGCATTCAACAATACACCATGCAGGAATAAGACCATTTAAACTTGCCATGTGTTTGAACTGAACAATGCAATACCTCAGATAGGCTTGAATATGCTGTGCTTTAGTTTTAATTAAATGTAATCGTTTTAATAACAACGCGTTGTTAGTTTTATTTTTTTATGGTTTACTACACAACATTCCGCGTGTTCACCTGTGGGCACGATTATGGATTTTCTTTTTAGATTTACACCAATTAGCTGGCAGACCCATTTGCGCCTACCTATGATAACCAGCCGCCAACTAGTGGATATATTAGGAACTACAGGCACAATTACGATGAAGGCAGAGGAAGTGCTCTGCTTTAGATAGCAATTTAGTTGCTTGTTAAATAGGTCGATATATTTATACTCCAAAAGCAAAAAATGAATGGAAAATGTACTGTGGAGGAATAAGCCAAATAGTAATTCAATCATTTTTATTGCGGATTAATCTAATTCAGGGTCGTGGGAAGCACAGTAACCAAGACAAGAATCAATCCCATAGCAAGGCACATACACTCACTATTCACTTTATTAGATGCAGTGTTGGTGTTAGATTTTCTACACTTATTGTCCGCCTGTTCAGTTGCACTTATCACACAGAAGCACATGTAGTTCTACAAATACAGCCTGTTGTTAATCTGTCTCTGCATCCTTTATTAAAAATGTGATGGATCATTTACATTTAGCAGACTTACTACTTTTTTGGGTTTGTGGGCCTTGCTCAAGAACATAATAGCAGATTGACAGAGGTGGGATTCGAACCCTGATCTACTGTTCCAAAATCCAGTACCTTAACCGCTAAACCACTGCAGTCAGCATTCTTAGCACTGTGGTGACACTGATATGGTGGTGGTGTGTTAGTGTGTGTTATGCTGGTCAAGCATAGCAGTGCTGCTGGATTTTTTTAGCACCCCGGTGGACGATTACAGCTGTGCAACAACAGATGAGCTACTGTATTTAACATGGTGGAGCAATAAGGGATGATGTCTGCTACAGTGCACCCGGAGTGAACAATCATAGCACATAATAATACACCAATACCACATTAGTGTCACGAAGAAATATATACATAGTGCTATACTGCTCACAAAAATGAGAGGATTATTTAATTATGAGATATTTCATTTTTAAGTATTCCCTAATTTTTGTGTTTAGTGAGCAGTAAACAAGAATGAAAACAATCCACTACCAAAATAGAACCTGGTCTATGGTGGTCCTGACCATTAAAGAACAGTATAAAGGGCACTAACAAACTATGGATATATGTAATTGGAAAACTACCTAGCTTCTATTGTAAGTGCAACTGACAAAAGATTTGAACACTTTAGAGACAAAAAAATGCCCCAACATGTCCTTAAAGTTTAAGTTTTGAAGTTGGATTGATAAGAAATTGTAAGGCCATCTTGTCCCTATGGACAAAGCTGAAATACAGCTACGTTTTTTATATTACATTATAGCTCTTCAATCTATAATGTATATCAACCTAGTATAATATACAGAACCCATGTACTTGCAAAAAACTAATCACATTCACTGTTCAAACTGTACTGAATTAACAAACAATGTACTCACATGGCAGGGCTACACCTGAGGCTGCTGGCACTGCTGACCGAGAACGAACAGGGTCAGGATGACCGCGAACAGGTTGAGCGCCTCTGGGTCCTGCTCCTCTGTGCTCTGGAAAACTTCCAGCATTTGCTGAGGAGAGTAACCACACTCCAGGAACTCTTTCCTGTTACAAAACACAGGGCCTTGGTGAACACCGGTGCATCTGGAGGGGGAACAGAGGTGGCAGGTGTGGCTGTAACAGTGCAGAGCCCTTGGTTGACAACAGAGGGTGAACAGAAGCCTGACCTGAAAGGCCACTCGTTGGAGGTTGACTGCCTGCTCCAGGAAATGCTGCAGAAGGTGAACATACCACTGTGGTCAGTGCAGTCAACGCAGAAAGCATGGGCCGAGGGTGCACAGAAGGAAGACGATGACATCTTGGACGATTTGATGGAAGTAGAGGTGGTGACACAGGACGGAGGATCAGGCTGCTGCAGTCATTCCAACTGTAGGCTTGGGTGCATTTTCTGTCTGCTCAACTAGAGCCATGTTATAGTGTAGTGAAAGGAATAAAAATCCTAATTCAATTTTAAATAAACGTTGTGATCTTAAATAGGTTTTATGCTTGAACAAGCGATCTTACTTAATCAAAAGCCCATTAATTTATTTCAGATCATAATGTCATGTTGGAATGTACAGCCTGATTTCTAGATACAATACTGCCCCCTATCTACAGTTTGCAAGCTCGTGATTAATTATACAGCGAAATTGAAGTGGAAACATTTGTATTTCACTTTGACAAGTACCACCTAACTGAACATTGTTGCAAAGCTCTTTAAGCCAGTGGTATTCCCTAAAGGCCTTTTTCAGGACAATGCTCTCTTTGACACAGCAACATTTGTTAAGTATTGGTTCAAGTTCAGGGTGTTGATGTGGCTTCCAAATAAGTCCTATTGCAATCCAATCAAGCATCTACTGTACCCATTGGACAATCAAGTTTGGACCCGCCTCAGGATGGCTGTCAATGCCTTGGTGAGATACCACCTGCCACCATCAGAGATCTTGGGAGTCCACAATGTGACAGGTCAGCGCACAAGGTCTAACAATATTATAATATAAAATGACTGATCCATGATCATATCAAAGTTTGAAAGTGAAGATAAAAGTACAATACTTACATTATGTATACTACATTAACTACAGCTGCACGGACTTACAGCTCCATTTGATTAAGATGGTCAAACTACAAAGCCATCAAAAATCAAATTAGCCCTGTGAATTTTCTTACTTCCAAGAAGCCCGTTTGTAGTGTGGTTTGCCAATTGTTGCTAAAACACAATAATAGTGAGTAGGGACCAGAAGATCCAGGGATGAAATCCAATCTCTGCCAAGTCACCTGTTGGCTCCTTGAGCAAGCCCCTTATTTTTATGTCATTCAGCAGACACCCTTATCCAGAGCGACTCACAATTAGTCTTACAATCCAAGCAGTTGTGGGTTAAGGGCCTTGTTCAGAGACCCATCAGCAGCAGAGGTAGGATTAGAAACCCAGATCTTCTTGTCCATAGTCCAGTACCTTAACCACACTGCATGGCCTTACAGGATAAGAGCACAAGTTGAATGACTAACATAAAAGCAAAAATAACCTAACAGGTCAAAGTTTCATATCTGTTTTCAGAGTTCTTAGTGACATTCCAGAGGCGCAACTGTGTTTTACTCCACATCCACTATTCTGCTCCTCATGACAGAAGTTACCGTACATGGTTATACAAAATACAACCAGTTCTCTTTTAAATCCAGTAAAAAGAGGAGCCACTGACAACTAAGTGGGAACACTAGAATCTGACAGTATATGACAGCAGCATAAAACAGATGGTACATCATACTCTCATCCTATACTGTGAACTGTTCAAAGTGAATATCCCTTAATTTTTGTGAGCAGTGTATTTGGCTCCATTAGGTCTTAGTTGTGTAAACGTTTCAGGGCTTGATTAGGTATCAGAAATGTACACAAAATCATTTAGAAGCTGTTTACATGCTGTCCTGCAAACTTCGCTGTTTGTGCAAGAACCTATGTTAATAAATAAAATGCAACAGAACAACATTTTATTGAGACAAGTTAAATCAACATACAAATACTGTACAGAAACAGACTTGGGACTTAAATTTACATGATAAGATACAAGAAAAATCTGGTCACAATAAGAGGCAAATAAGGCACGTTTGATTGCGAGATCAATTCTTGTAGGTAGAACGCAAGTGGACTTTAAATGCTGGAATATAACCATACAGAGAAAAGGCCACTTGTGAATAATACAGACGCCAACTTTACGTGGAATTTAACTTATTGATGTGGGCTTTAACCACTTACCTTCCTGGTTTTCCCATAGATCTGCAGCAGCAGAATTCAAGGGGCTGTCATTGTTGGGTTCTAATGAACAAGATTTTGTAGATTAAAGATGTGTAATAGTCTTTTATCAGTTAGGCCAGACTTTTTTAATTGCTTGTTTCTCAGATGTCCCTACTTAAGAATCTACCGCGGGAGAGGGGGGGAGAAAAAAATTGTTATTTTTCAGCACTTTTCAATTTCTTGAGGAGTATGTGGAATCAATACAAGGAAGGAGGAAGAAATAAAAATACATTTTTATTTTAAATTAAAATTTATTTAACCTACAATTAAATTAAAGTTAATCTGTAAAAAAATAATATTTATTTGTATTCTTCAAATATGATCGCCGGCAGATCCGCGAAACAAGCAATAATAAAAAGTCTGGCCTTAGAACAACAAAACTCTACCTCCAAGTAAACTCTGAATGGACAGCAGAATGGATCGAACATCATAGAGAGCAGACCATTTCTCTTTTAAAATGTCTAAGCAGATGAACCCATTCTCATCTACATTTGGGTGGAAGCAGGGAGTGATGAATTTTACTCGAGGAGCATTATAAGGGTATCCACTAGGAAACTCCAATGACAGCTTATACCTTAATCCTTCATATACCTGAAGAGGAAAGATCAAACAGTTAAAGGAGAAATCTGCACACATCTGTCCTTATCAAAATACACAGTTAACAAGAGACACTTACTGTTCCCTGAGCCCCATCTATTGTGCCAACCCATTTAAAAAGATTGTCAGACTCTGGGAATGCTGAAATTCCTTTGTCTCCTGACATCTACAATACAAAATTAAGAGATTTAAAGACAAGTAGATACAGGTAGCAATAAGAAACTGTTTTGAAAACATAAAAAGAAATTTGGGATACACGTAGGGTTTACCATAAGTGTCATTAGCTCTTGTTGAAGTCTGAAATAAATGGGAGATAATTAGAATCTTTCTAATTGTGCAGAATCAGGACATGGGTACAGGCATTTATATGTACAATTAGGTCCCTTTTCCAATATATATATATATATATACACTACCGTTCAAAAGTTTGGGGTCACCTAGACAATTTTGTGTTTTCCCTTAAATC
>JAVSBV010000010.1:6618507-6631270 GCA_033117975.1 Parotocinclus spilosoma | reverse complement strand
TTATTATTGAAAACAATTGTAAATAACCAGCAAAGTTTGTTGCTGTATATTACTTGGTATTGATGTGGATATGCAAATAATCATGTAAACTTTTAATTTCTTAATGCATGTATATCAGAACAATAAAGGCCTGCAAATGCACTGTGTCAATTATTGCACTTTAGTATTGTGCATTATATTATTTTTGGCAAGACATGCATTTCCGCATCACCTCAGTAAAATATCAATAATCATAACCTAAACAAACATTAAATCGGGTCCATGTAAAGACCCATGTCAATATTTGTCAATGCAAGTAGTATTACAAGTACACTGCTCAAAACATTTAGGGGATACTTTTTTATGGTATATTTAATTTAAAAATATCCCCCAACATCCCCATAACATAACATAATACTATCTATAAGCATTATATGAAAACTGGGGGTGCATTCCATTTACATACACAACTCCAATACTACTAGTTTGTTAAGGTGTCAAGTTCAGTTCTAAGTTGCTAACGGATGTGCAAATGTGGTAGCAGTACAAACCTTTTTGATACGGATCCCTTGGACACATTTCCAGCCGATTCGTTTCCTTTCAGTGCAGCTGCAGAAGACGCTGCAGCAGGATCCAAATTCTGAGAGGCCATTCTACAATCTGAACCTGAAACACAGTTTTTTATTTATCCCCAGGATATCAAATTAAGTTGATATAAAACTACAGATTAAACTTGCGTCCATGAATTTCAAAGGTTTGTACAGAGCTCTATGCACATTGTACAGATAGTACCAAAAAATGTTTTTTTAACTGCTGCATTTGTAAACGCTTTATAGTAAGTAGATATTGGCTTTTATTTATAGGGGAGAGTATCAACATGTGGGCCAGCTGTTAGGGGTAAATTACAGCACTTGGACAAACATCAACCTATATTTTAATTCTCATAGGTCTCAACTGAGTTAGATTCTACAATAAAATACATAAGTATGCAATACATTGCAAGTCAATCTAAGCACCTGTACTCAAAAACACTGTTATAATCTTAAAACATTCCTCCTGCATTTATTTTCCGCTCCCATACTGTTCATTCAGCAACATATGGAAATTGTGATGAGTACGAGTTTTACCAGTGGTGCATGTCAGAGCTGACAGCAGCTGACCACCACTCTCAAACCCTTTTAACTGCCTAACCTGATCTCATACCTGTCACAATCCCAGGATGGGGACTAGACCCCCACGAACAGGGGCTTTTATGTAAACCTTCCACTGATCCTTTACCTTCCAAGCCACACCCTGGATTTAACCCAAACCTTATCACACTCCGGTTGCATCCAGCAGCTGGCTCTACCCACAAAAGCCCCAGACTGGGCAGTCAGTCTGTGCTGACATCATATATGGAGTGTGGGTAATGTAATATATTATAGAAAACGGCAAGCATTGAGAAAATGCATTTAGAGCAACTTGGGCACCTGGTACCAATGAATTTATTTCGACAATTGATGTAGGTGGTTTAATTTGTTTATTTACTTAGTAATATGTGTTACGGTTTGTTTTATGGATCTGATTATATTTATACTGGTTTTGTTTTATGGATCTGATTATATTTCAAAGTACACTAAAAGTTATGGCAGGAGGGGATAGGTAGCACCATGCCTTTTTGCAATACACTACAGAGGAAAATTGACTCTGGCTGAGTAGAAAACTAAGACATGAGCAGAAGTGTTTGTTGTATTAACCTGGCCATAATTAACAATTCAGTAAAGAAGAGCTGTGGAGTCAGTGTAAGCTGGAGTACAATTATAAGCACAGCTCAATTATAAAAGACTTAACATCGTAAAGCGTCGACAAGACAATTTAGTTAACAACGTAATTAGCCGTATTTCTTTTATATTCGCTTGCTAACCACACAAATACTCTACCGCTTTCCAGCCAAAATATGAGCAGCGTAAACAGGCCATGTCGAAATACAATATAAAACAATACGAAAACACTTAACTATTAGCGAGAAATAATGAACATTACAAAACTACACCGCAATTGTTTGTTACATAAGGTTAAACACTACCGATGTTGGGAGACGCTGACTAGCTAGCATTAACATATAAAACAAACAAGCCAGAAGACTAAAAGCATGCAAATTAAATTCAATACAATAATACTTCTAATTAAAAAGTAACAAGTTTACCGTCGGATAAAATTATAACAACAGAACTACAACAGAAACATTACCAGCTAGGTGTCGTTCCTCGGCTAACAGCTCCAACAGCCGTTCGGTGAGAATTTAAAATTTTGATCCCGCCCCTCTGTTTAAACTTAACCAAAACACAGCCTATCACTGGCTCGGTTGTCGATCTTAACCAATCACAATCACTTGGCTTACCTTCTTCACCAATCACAGTTCATCTTACAAAACAACACTGAGCCTTAGCAACCTTGAAACGAGGAGTTAAAAAAAATCATTTATTAGATTGGACCAGAGCGTCTATACGGCTCTGGATTGGACGACGCTCTGTCGTGGGCGGGTCTATAACGGTTACGTTCAAAGCGGACCGACTGGTATCAAGACTCAAACTGCACACTACCACACGAAGTAGGCACGTTGATAGACATATATAGCGGATGTAGTGTAGCGATTTTGGCAATTAGTACACTACTATGTGGTTTGAGATCGAGCCAACCTCGTGCACGCCAAGGCAGAACCATCAACGTCTGAACATTAAAGACCTTTCGAAATGTTCATTTGCGGGCCAATTTCTAGACTTCTTGTCGTAGTGAGACTCGGACAGAAATTAGAGGGTGGCTAATTAGATTACTGGCTGGCAAGCGGAAGGAGATGATATATATATATATATCCTTCCGCTTGCCAGCCAGTCGTAGATACACGCATGTGCCTGCTAAACAGAATAGATTATGTGATTTAACACTAAAGTAGCGGTAACACTACCAACGATTGGGATAGAAAAATAAATGGACAATACGTTATCTCACAAAAGTTGTGGGACGACATGTACGAATATTAGACTTTGATAGATGGCCTAGGCTATAAGAAGATTGCCAACACCCTGAAAGCTGCAGCACAGTGGCCAAGACCATATAGCAGTTTAACAGGACAGATTTCACTCAGGACTGGAAGAAGTTGACATGCTTAGCATTATAGCCAGATGTTGGCTTTTGACAATAGACATAGAAGTGCTGCCAGTACTGCTGCAAAGGTTTAAGTGGTGGGTGGTCAGCCAGTCAGTGCTTAGACCATATGCCGCACACTATCAAACTAGTCTGCATGGCTGCCGTGCCAGAGGAAAGCCTCTTCTAAAGGTGATGTACAAGAAAGCCAAACATACTGGTAGGAATGGCATGGGACTGCCTGGGTGCTACAGCTACAGTTCATTGAGAGAATCATGACTGAAAACGTAGTGTGAGCATGATCCCCTCACTTTAGAAACTGGGCGGCAGGGCACTGTTTTTACATAATGACCCCAAACACCCCCAAGATAATCACTGCCTTGCTAAAGGATCTGAGGGTAAAGGTCAAGCATGTCTCCAGACCTAAACCCTATTGCATCTGTGGGGTATTCTCAAATGGAAGGTGGAGGAGCACGGTATCTCTAACAACCTCCAGTTCTGTGTTGTTATCATTGAGGAATGGAAGAGAATTCCAGTGGTAACCTGTGATGCTCTAGTAAACTCCATGCCCAAAACAGCTAAGGCAGTGCTGGAAAATAATGGTGGCCACACAAAATATTCACAATTTCACATTTTCACTTAGGCGGTACCCACTTTTGTTGCCAGCAGTTTACACTTCTATACAACTGTAGACTGACTACTTTACATTGTATCAAAGTGTCATATCTTCATATGTCATGTATTATATTATATATACATATATATACATATATATATACACACACACTATACTATACTATACTATACTATACTATACTATACTATACTATACTATACTATACTATACTAATATATATATATATATATATATATGTGTATATATATATATAAAAAACAAAATAAAATAACTATTTGCATAGCATACGCAAAGTAAACATCTTGTTACTTAGAACAATGAAAACCAATATACCAAATGCCTGGTTTTATGAATGGAGCAGTCTAACACATTAAGTATACAAACATAGGCATTCAACTGTAAAGACAGATCATAATTTCTTATCATACAATGTAACAGGTTTATTTTTTAATAAAATATTTTTTGTCCTTTAAAACAGGTAACCAAATCTACACATCCAAAAAACTTTGTTATAGTTCTGCAAGATTTTACAAAATGTAGCACTACTCATCGCATACTACTTTACATCTGCTGCAGAAGTTTCCCTTCCTTTTTAGAAAACAAAAAAGCAAAGAAGGCAAAAAAGAGGGAGTACAGAAAATAAATTCCCTCTTTTGGTACATGTCAAAAACACAAATGACACATCGGTTGCAGTAATATGTGTAAACGCATTTACAAGCTTAATGTATTTCCAAATAAATCCAAAACTTGAAAAGAAAAGCCTGAACTCACTGACTCGCACATTAGCGAGTGTGAACCATAGTTATTTTCTCATATAAAAACAAGTAAGAAAACGTGTAAAAGTACTTTGATGGTAAAAAGAGAAAAAGACAACATATCAAGATAAAAAGGCTTCCGTCTTGCATTATGCCTATAAATACTGCCTATAAACACTGGTTCACATTTTCCCCAAGGTGTGGATGCACACAAGAAAAAAAATGTAAGCTTGACATTGGGAAAGTGCTGTTTTAAATCTATGTTTTTTCTTGCTATCAGTCCATGGTCCAGTCTCTCCAATTCTGACTTTTAGGAAATGTATCAGTCAGCACAATTTGTAATCAATTTCACAGTCATATGATAAGTAATATTTGCAGTATTCTTTAAATTCTTACAGATAAGTACAGAAGTTACTCGATCAGCATTTATGACTCTCAAAATTGTGTTGGTACCAAGCTCCTAATTCTCTACTGATTCTCTGATCGCTGACTCTCCATTGCCTTCTGCATCTTCTCTACCATCCAAATTGGCACAGCAAATGGCTTTAATTCATCCAACCTCAAATCAGGGCAGTCTCTGGAAATTATTAACAAAGACAAATTAAATATTTATTGAGTAGGCTCCCAGACAGTTCCTATAGGCCAGGGTATTCTGATACAGCCGTAATAACTGTGATTAGCTAGAAAACTTCACCCTTATTGTACATCCTTTCTAAATTTCCAGAATAATGTCATACAATTTAACAGAATTAACGCATATTTATTCTCACATGAACATGCACAAAATATAATGGAAGCGCGTTACAATTTACACTTTTATTTAAAATATAAATCTCCATTCTAGGCATCCAGTATCATTCGTACGTGATGCGTCACAGATGCCCAATTCCCCATTCAGTACCATGGGAAAGAAGAGAATAACAATGAATAAATCACTGAAACTAAAATAATGTGAAGTCATGTCTTTTTTTTTTTTTTTTAGCTTTTTAATACTTAGACTGGAACCAAGTTGTGTAGTAGATTACACAAAAATGTAGATTATAAGAAAAACACAAATTGGGTTTGTCATAAAATAAAGAATCGTTGTACAGAAAACAAAGAATGAGTATACAGAAAATAATGTAAGCCCCACTGTTCAGTATGGTGGATGACCAGAAAATTTAATTGTTTTAATCAGATATAGAAAATCCAATTCCAATCAATATTACATTATTAGTATATTAAGCACCATATGTTTATAATTGCTGTTTGATAAAGAAGACATTCCATGAATATTGGCATTCTTAAAGATCTCATACACTATGTGGCTACTTCATTAGAGACAACTGTAGCGTCCCTACATTAGACCCCAGAGTGCATCATAAAAATCAAGCGAGCCAGAGTTATGTGGATCAGTTTCAGTGCAAATTCGTGCAAAACTTCGAGCGGGGCATGGTCATTGGTGCTAGTCAGGGCCAGTATTTCACAAACTGCCAACAGTGTGGGCATGATCATACCAAGAATGGTGTGATAAATGAAAGACATCATCATGGGGATCGTGTTTTTGTAAATAATAAATCAACAAGGGTCTGAGAAAAATGACAAAAACTGTTCTGATTATCAGGCAGTGCACAGTGTGTTTACTTTATGACAAAAGGACACTTCCAGCACAAAAAACGCAACTCTTGTGACATGCATGAACATTGTATGTTCATGGATTGGTTGATGGAACATGACAGCAAGTTCTCCTTGGCCATCACAGTCCCCAGATCTTAGTCCTGTAAGGAATATATGGGACGAGCTAGAACGTCCAGAGAATGTCATAACTCCATGAGTTAATAAGCCGATTCTGCAGACTGATTCCAACAACTAGTGGAATTTATGCCACAATAAATTGGCATAGGAGGTCCAATACATTATAGATGGGTGGCCAAAAAAAGTGGCCATTCAGTGTATATCTTTGTTTTGATAGGCATTGTTCGAATTATTATGGTCAACAAAACACTGATTAATGTCATTTTGTATCCTTTAATCTTTCATGTGTGCATGAATGATCTGATCTAAATGCATCTCATTTAGAACATTCATACTACAGATGACCACACAAGCATATATATATTAATTATCAATTTATTTCCTTGTAAATGCTCTGAATATTGGCATTCTTAAATATCTCACACACTACGTGGTTACTTCATTAGAGAAACCTACCATTTTACAATTGGAGCTTCCCTATATTAGAGTGCATCACAAATATTAATAAAATGGAAGAAGTGTATTAGTCACAAGGCATTTCTTCTTTCTGTTAATACTTATTAAAGAAAAAAAATCATCTTACTTATTTGTCATTTGTCAACAGTTCATGTGCCATAGATTAGGATAATGGGTTAATTAGTATTAACTTACTTATATTCTTCACTTAGGGCAAGGTCTTGGATATCCTCTTCAATAAGCAGATATGCCTAAAGAAAATAGCTTAGTTAAACACAATAAAATGTTATATTGGAATTTGAGATTTCCATCATATATATTATTACCATCTTTCCACCAGTGGCTCTCATGTGCTGCCTCTCTGCAAGCCACTGTTTATCCTGTGCATCAGCAGCATACTGTAGCAAACACAATCACATTCCCACATCACTGAAAGATTAGGCTATGAACAATGCAATAGAAACACTGTGGAGAAACAAGAAGGACATCCATCATACCTTGAAAAGGTCTCCATGTTTAATATAGATCCTTCCCCTTGTGCCACCCATCCCCAAGGCCCTGAAATGAAATTATGAGTTATTAGCATGACATTTTTTTGCCACTCAACACATTTACATTTTCAACAATACAGTAAAATTACCAGGCCTACAAAAATCAAATAGTAAAAAACTTGAAAGAAAACATAACATTCTCCGTACCCTATGACGCTAATTAACTATCTTGAATATTGCGCCTTCTCTTTCTTATTTTTTACAGCTCACACAGAGCAAGCAGTTCAACAAACACTTACTTGTTTGCTCTAGATCCTAGAACAAATGTGCTATTTTCAGAAAGCCTGGTGGGATCCCACTGTGTCACAAAAAATAATGAATGCAGTTAATCTTTAGAATATTACTAGATTCTCAATTAATTATTTTTTGCCTACATGATGGCCGATACTGCCTGAACTCTCAACCTATATTCCCATATCCAACAAACTCTTTACCTTTGGTCCTTCTCGCTTTATAGGTTCAGGTATCTTAGGTTTTACTCTACAAAAGAAATAATTATCTTAATTAATACTCTTAAAAATGTACTAATACCATCAACATTAGGAGAGTTAGCTATAATCCTTACGGAATGTAATGAACTGGTCTGTCATACGGTATAACTGGAGGACGACCCTTCCTCTAAAACAGATGAAAAATCAACATGTTAGTTAGTTATTAAAAATAAACACCATTCAAACAAAATAAACATTTGCATTCAAGTTATTCCTATTATGGCACAAAAAGTCTTATTCTGCTCTTCTCATGAAATAATTGAAATAAATTGAAATAAACCATGTCCCAGTCAGAACTCATTTGAGTGGGAGGTTTTTACAAATGTTGTTTATAAGTCACTTTCAGCATCAGTGGCTACTTAACAACAGGTACAAAGATCCATCGACCCAAAGACCATGTGTATATAACAATAATATTTTGCACCATAGCTGTGTGAATTACAGTTGTAATACAGTTGTGTGAATTACAAGTGCCTGGAAATGGTCGGCGCGCAGTGTGTAGTGAAGGACACACCCATGTCTGAATGATGGTCAATGAAACTGTTTAAGCTGCTCATGCTTGTTGTTGGATCAAATGATCTGGGGGAAAAGTAATTTTTGCCCACTTGTGGCAAGATCCGGTGTGTAATAAGACCATACCTGTCCTCATATATATATATGCCTGAGACACAACAAGTTCTGCAGTATCTGTCTGCTTGAATTTCTTTTGTCATTACATGTATGTATTGCAGCCTGATCCATGAATGATTAATAAAAAATAAATAAATAAATAAAATTAATTCTATAAATTCTAAATAAAGTCTCAATACAGCCAGCATATGTATTTGTATGCCTGCTCTAGAGTAGACTGATGGGGAAGCTACTACTTTATATAAGACGATCTAGTTTCATGTCAAAGTGTATGGGGATTTGTAATTAGGGTTACAAATAAAAACATCTCCACATTTGAGATCAGAGAATTTTAAATATTAGATATTATAATTTTATACTCAATTGCTAATAAAAACCAAAAATGTTCATGCAACATCAGCCACAAGAATAAGCAATTTATTTTCACTACACCACATGACTTAATTCATGATCAAATATAGCTTTTTTATATATATATATAAAAAATATATAGATATATTAATTTACCCTTTTGGGGATCGGACTCTCTCTTTGGCTTGACTCATCATCCATCTGCCGTGAGCGCTACAGAATGAATACAATCTTTTAGAACTTGAATACTGAATAACTGTCAGTATACTTGACTAGCATAGATTTGTTATAAATAAACCAATCAAAAGTTCTCTTCAAGCAATTAAAATAGTCCACTATACAAGTATTCACCGTTTAACATCTAGCCAATCAACGTTCATTCACTTTAACATCAGCGGTCTTAAAAATAATATATTGCTGACAAATATTAGGGGGTACTTGGAAATGAAACCTCCCATAATTAAATATTTATCAAAATTACTCATTTTGAGCAGCGTAATAATTATAACAAATAATAATAAACAGTCTTTTAACTTTGGATGCACTGACCATAAACAAACTTAAAACAGCTATGAATCTGTACAGTTATGGTAAAGTTTACTGTACTGAAGTCTAATTAACATAATTTACTTAATAGTTATTACAGAATCCTATGGTAATACTTTACTTTTGTACTGGCAGCATATTATTATTGGGTTTTTTTTCAAGCTAATTAACAGATCATATTAAAAAAACAGAGACAGGAGTAAAAGTTTAGCAGCAGTAGAAGTTCCATTATTCACACAAATGCTCACTATCTTCCTGGCCGAGCTCGTTAGCTCACATTTGGACTAGACCTAACAGGGTTGATGTGTTAGGGACAATTTTCTGCTCATGTCTGTGTCAAGGACGTTCCTCTACTTATTTGTAAGAAGCTGTAGATGGTGTATGTGACTGTACTATTGTAAGTGGTACTTTTGTTTGTCCACCCCCATTACTTGTATACTCTTTATCACCTATAAGTATATAAACAAGTTCATCCATCCATTGAGTCTCTGTTTTATCTAGCTAAGCTGTTCTTAATAATGTGTGTTAATGGATTTTTGGCTTCTGTCAAACAAAACTCTCAGTCCTTAATCACTTATGTTTTTAGCAGTATCTCGAACACATGTAGGTGTCGTTTGCATGCAGCTTAAAAATATCCCTTATATTTACATTACAGTGGCCTAAAAACATCAATTTTGGTTAACAGCGACACCTACCTGTAACAGCAAAATATCTAAGATTTGCTCTTTTCATTCGGCTTAAAAAATAAGGTTCTCCACCAGCTAATTTTCTTTACAGACTTGTTTATAGAGGTGTAAGCTAAGATCCACTGAGGCATACAGAACAACCCATTGTATTGCTACATTTTATTGCTACTGATTTTTGTATACATCATACTACATACTTTTGGCTTAGGATGTACAAGTGCTAGTGACTACTTCTCACCTTTAGAGAGGGATCTGATATAGTTCTTTGGGAAGTTTTCTCTGTATCAGGAAAAAGCTGTTTTGCCTAGAGGAGGACAATTCAAACTTAATTACATTTTTTCTAGTTGCAACCACTTCTTATATGACTGATATATTTTCCTCACATGCTCCAAGCAGTTTCGGCATGCTTCTCTGACGAGCTGATCCGCCTGTACATCCTCCCCCACATTCTCTTTTACATTGCTGGCTGCCTTCTCAAAGAACTGTGCAGACAAGAAACGTGTACAGCCAACTTACTATTTATTCATTTTCATATCAATGTTGAGGTGCATGCTTCACATTTACCTTCATGTATTTTCGGAAGACAGCCAAAATGTCCTCGTTGAAGTTGGGCTGCAGAACAGTTCGTAGGAGGTCCATGGAAATGACAGGATCCGTATAACTGTTGTCACCAAAGAAACAGATTTCTGATGCTTACTGATTTTCAACTGTGTGTTTTTGCCATTCACACTGGGATAAGTGTTAGCACAAGGATAACACATCAGTGTCACATACAAAAACACACACACAAAATCTCCTTCTTTCAATGACACAATAACGTGAATACTACGGTTGCAAATCATACCAAATATGGACAAACACTGCTGCTATATATATATATTGTTTACACAGTTTATATTGAACTAGTGAACATATTGTTTACACTGTTCACATTGAAACACCTGCAACTTACATTTGGTCCACACTATCAGTGGGTCATCTGCACTGTTACCTCATACTGATTGTTTATTGTTATGTATAGTGTTTTTTGTTTCTGTATTTATTGTCCGGTATTGCACATGCTGCACACATGCACTTTATTTTGTGAAGTTTATTGTTTTATGTAGCACCTTGGTCCTGGAAGAACGTTGTTTCGTTTCACTGTATACTGTACGCCACTGTATATCGTTGAAATATGTTAACCTTATATACACAATTTACCTTACAGTCATCTGAGAGCGTCTGCCTCGGCGATGAACTTGTCTGTGTTTGATCATGATGTTCCAGGGGTTCTACCATTAAAAAGCAAACAAACAACAGCAAACAACTTATGTCTGTCAAAAATATACTTTATCTGATGGGTATCACAATCATTATATAGTATTGTAGGTTTAGGCGATATGTTGAATATACTGTGATAACATGCTGTGTAATAAAGTTCTGAATATCTGCCATTACCTGATACTGAGCTGTTACAGCCAACTCCACTGGCTCTATGCTAGCCATAATAGCCGAACAGTTGTGGACACCTTATCTTCAGTTCTAATGCAGCTCAGATTTATATAAAAGTATTTTAGTGCTGTTTGATTTGTTTTATGCAGCCAACACATACGCTTGATCAGACAGGTAGTCCCTGATTTACAATGGGGATGCGTTCTGACAAACCCATCAGAAGTTTAATGCATGTTTAACATAGAAGATTAATATATACTGTATCACAGCCTAGCCTACCTTAAACATGCTTAAAACAATTACATTGACCTATAATTTGGGCAAAATTGGGAATTACCACCAGGCTTATTTTATAATATAATGATGAATATGTCATGTAATTTATTGAATAATGTATTAAAAAAGAAACACAAAAACAATGGTTAGTCCATTGCCAGACTGAGGGTGCTGCTGCCCAGATACCCATGAGCTGCAGGGGTATATCCTAATTTCAAATTTCAAATAGAGATTCTGCTGAATCTGTATATCCTGTTTCAGTCAAGGTAATGCAGATGTTAAATGAGACACATAGGTTTATTGTCTTTTGGAAGGGGAACCTCTCGCCTAGTCTCAGATCCACTGTAGCTGGAAGAGGTTTTCTTCGAGAATGTATTTGTAATTTACTTGTCACTTTAAACATTTTTAATAGTACTGATGCACAATATGTCGGCAGCTGATATATTATTTGCTGATTTTTTGTCAGTTATTGTCATTGGTCCGATATATATATATATATATAGTTTGTGGTTTTCTTTCAGTTTTGCAAGCAAAATATCTGATGTTGCTGTGTCTTCTAAAGCTTTTTTAAACACTTCAATTAAATTTGACAATTCAAATTGTCACAACATTCTTATCTTTTTAACATTAAGGTTAGACAGTAAAATGAAAACAAAACACTTTCATTTAAATGAACTCCTACTCATGTTTTTACAGTAATCTTCGTAATTTTACTTACCTTTTTGTATTGCTATTTGCAATTACTGATCCAGCTTTAACTGCAGTTCGACATTATCATATCGGTATCAGCCACAAAAAATGTGCTAATGTAATGTTTAATTGAGACAAAACAAGCCACGGCGTACACTGTTTGTAAACCATTGCATGTCTTAATAGTGCTACACTCTCACCTAATCCTAATGTAGCATGCTTTAATGACAACACAGAAGTACAAGGGTGTGTTTGTAACTGTAACTTACCACACAAAAACACCACTAATGAAAACCATAGCAAGTTAATGGCTAAATAACAATAACAACACATGAACACTTGCATGCCGTTTCATATCTATAAATGCTATTGTTCTTCAGCTGACTCGAGCCCGAAAACACACGTCCCGAAATGCGCCCTATCACTC
>JAVSBV010000010.1:6597065-6612880 GCA_033117975.1 Parotocinclus spilosoma | reverse complement strand
ATATTACTGTGCAGCGTGACTCACCACTGTCTGAATCTGCTGCTGTTGATCGCCAGCATCTTGTTGCAACCACTCTCTGCGACCTTCGCCTCTGTGAGCTCCCATTACTGCCTCTATATCCAATTAAACGATACGAAGCTTAATGAAGAAAGAATTGATTCGGATGGTTGCTGTTCTTCTTCTTATTCGGATCAGTCGGAAGTGTCGGTTCAAAGAGGATTGATAGAGGGAGCAAATTTCTCTCTCTAACCAGGCGCTTGAAGTTATCGCACTGTTCCGTTGTAACCATTAAACGTTCATCACAACTTCATTAAATAATGTGCTCAAGTGACTTAATAGTTTAGTCGTCTCTTATTGCGAAGATCGAACATTCAAGTCGGCTGTTAAATACACCAAACAACTTCCGTCTGCTCACTGCTGGGTGTCAAAGTGGAAATTGAATAGATAGTACGCCTGCGCACATCTGCTAAGGGCGGGCCAAATAACGAGAATAAGCGTACTAGCTTTTCCGCCATTAAAGTAGGGGAAACAGGGTTGTTCATTTGGAACAGATCGTTCCTCAAACACGGGCTTGAAAATTCCGACTTCCACGTTTTAGACGAACCTACAGTTAATCACAAGGTGAAGTAATTATGTACGAGTGTACATTTCATTTTAAATGAGATGTAGCAGGTTAACTAGAGCGTTTCTACACTTGTTGTTCTGGGGCACAGAATTGAAAGCGGTCTATCAGTAGAAAGGACACAACTAGCCATAAGGCCAGACTTTTTTATTGCTTCTTTCGCGGATCCGCTGACGATCATAGTTGAAGAATTCAACAAAACTAATTTGGGAGGTATTTTTCGGATCGGCCGCAGCACCAGTGGTTGAAATAAATAAATAAATGAATATATATTAGCTTTTTTCGCCCTCCGGTGGAGAACCAACGGTTTTCTTCTGTTCATTTAAATGTTTTTCTCAGATTCACTTTAATTTAATTGTGGGTTAAATAAATGTTATTTTAAAATATCTATATTTTTTTATTTTTTCCTCCTTTCTTGTATCGATTCCTTGAGAAATTGAAAAGTGCTGAAAGATTTTTTTTTTCCCCTCCCTCCTCAGTAGATCCTCAAGTAGGGACATCCAAGGAACAAGCAATTTTAAAAAAAGTCTGGCTTAAAAGAACCTGTCAAACCCTTCATAGATTATTTAAGTGATTTAACACTAAAGTTGTAATTAAAGAGCTAGGAGCTGCCAGTACCTTGACTGTAATACACTGCTCACAAAAAATGGTATATATATATGTTATATATATTTGCAGATGTCCATTAATTCAAGAGGAAAACCGAAAGAAACGGACTGAAGTTGCGCTTAAGCTTTTAGAAATTTGCTGGGAGATTATGTAAAATGTACAACCCCAATTCTAAAGAAGTTGGGACGTTGTGTAAAACATAAATAAAAATATAAAACAATGATTTGCAAATCATTTTCAATCTACAAGCAATTGAATACACACAAATGCAAGACAAACCTTTTTTTTTTTTTGCAAATATTTACTTATTTTGAATTTGATTCACGTTCCGAAAAAAAGTTGGGAGTGGAGCATATTACCACTGTTATGTCACCTTTCCTTTTAACACAACACTCCAAACCATTTGGGAACTGAGGATACATTGTTAAAGCTCTGTAGGTGGAATTCTTGCTTGATGTACAACTTCAGCTGCTCCAGGGTTTCTGTCGTCTTATTTTGCCACATAATGTGCCACATAGTTTCAAGACAGGTTTCAGACAGGTCTGGACTGCTGAATCTTTTGATGATATTATGGACTGTAGATGATGAAACACCTTAAATTTCTTACGTTTTCATAATGAGAAACATTGTTCTTAAACTGCGTTGACACAGTTGTTAACAAAACCCATCCTTGCTTATGAACGACTGAGCCATTCAGGAATACTCCCTTTATACCCAATTATGACACTCACCTGTTTCCAATTAACTTGTTCACCTGTGGAATGTTCCAAACGGGTGTTTTTTGAGCATTCCTCAACTTTCCCAGTACTTTGTTGCTGCTGTCCCAACTTTTTTGAGGCGGCAAATTCAAAATTAATGAATATTTGCAAAAAACAATAAAGTTTACCCATTTGAACATTAAATATATTTGTAGTGTATTCAATTTAATATGGGTTGAAAAGGATTTCCAAATAATCATATTGTTTTTAAAAAATGTTTTACACAACGTAATTATAATTGGGGTTGTAGTACCTGCAATTCTTCTCAGTAATCCATTATAAAATCCCATAATTTTAATGGAACACCACATTTTACTGGGGCACAAGGCCAAGAAAAGTGGGCCTGTTCATGCGCCTGTCAGGCAACAAACTAGTCCAACAATGCATCAAAGTCAACTATTTTTTGCCAGCCATTTAATTTATATAAATATTATCCCATTGTAGTGACATCTAGGTACTTGACCAATATGAATGTAATGAAACTGTAAAGAAAACAAGTTCCTTTGCCAACACTTCCCTAACTTGGCAGGGTTAAACTGTCATTGTCATATGTCACTGTTGGTTATGTGTAAAATACCAACCTTGCAAAGGCCAATGTGGTCTTTGGTGCCATTTGGTACCTAGGTTGGCATGAAGTTTGAGTATAAAAACCTACATTACACAATGTCAGACTTAAAAACGTAACTCTTATTAGATGCTGACCTTTCCCACAAACACACAATAGGTCAGCTAAAACACGTTTTTAATGCCAGCCAGAAGTCCAATTTATCCTATAGGTGTTAGATTACTGGGGTGTTGGATATTCTGGATTTGCCAAGCTTATTTTGCAGCAAACAGGGCAAATAATTTCCAGACGTCTGAGAGACTTGTAGATAGTAAAGTACGAGTCATCACTCCATAGAACATTACCACTATTCCTGAACCCAGTGGAAATAAACTGTGCACCACTGCAGCACACATGTAAAATGGAACTTGGAGATTATAGGATTATGTGCAGCCACCCCAGTATAGAAATCCAATCATTGAAGCTGCATACAAATAACTCAAATGATGGCATTACTGCCACAGGCAGTTTGAAACGTGGAGGGTAGCTACTATTTATTCATAGTAAAATATGAGAAATAGGGATATGAGAGAGCATGCCCAGACCACATGATAACATATATGTTCTAATGTACGTCTTTGGAGAATGCACATCTGAATGTTTGAATTCATTAGCAACACAAAATAATACAATATTAAGCTTTGCAACCTATTGCCTTTTAGAGCAGGAAAACAAAAAAAAAAGTAAAACCTGTGAATTAACTGCACCACAAAGTAAACAAATAAGTCAAAATCTTAAAGATAATACCTTCTATAAGGTGCAAACTCCTTTGGTACTTCCACCCTTGCTTTACAGAAAACTCTTCCAAACTACAATATTTGCAAGAGTACTCTGTACATCTTTTACACTGGGTTTTCGGCAGCAGATGCTCCTAGACAAATCATCACGCTAGTTTTTTTTCCACACCAAAAGACAGCTCATACATTGTTTGAACAGTTTACTAAGAACAAAATGTACTCAGATGTATATATTCATACTGAATTGGAGAATGAGAAATGCCACAACACTGATATATTGTACAAGGAAATTGGTGACTTGAGCACAAACATTATTTACATTCATTCCATATTTGTCCATCAAAATTAGAGCAGTGGAAAACAGTGTTGGTAATTTACATCCAAAACAAATGTAACAATAAGTCAAGGTGCAGATTAAAAAATATGCGCAAAACCAGTCAAACAGATATAACAAAACCTACAAAACAATGCAATAGTAAAGTTCTGTACATTAAATTGTCTCAGCAGAGAAACCTAAACAAACTAAATACAAATGGGGAATTATAAAAAATAAATTTTGCTGGTTACACGATGCATTACTGTTCAAACACAGTCCTACTATGACATAAGATAAATTTCTCTTCTTTACTTATCACTTTGGTTTAGTTTTAAATGAATTCTATTTCATAAATGTATAATTCATAGAGAGATTTTTTTAACAAAAGGTTAAATTAAAAGAAAGATAAACATGTACAATACTTTTTTGCCCAAAAGAGCTCACTACAAATGTAGCAGAGGGGAAAAAACTAACTTCATAATGTTTTTCTGTACAATATCTACAGATTTGCTGGTGATGGGAAACATCCCAGGAATGAGAAAGCCTTCTGCCGTTGAATGCTCAGATGAGGCGATCAGAAAGTTAATGATACACAAGCCATTAATCTTTTTTTTACTGTGGCAAGAATGCGTGAGCTGTAAACCCAGTCATTACAGTTCATTACATAAAGAATAAGACCGGTACATATATACACAGAGAGGTGAAACTATACAATTTAGGGAGTAATAAACCACACAAAAGGACTCTTATAAACTCAACAAGTGACTATTTGCACCAAAGCCAATTCTAACAATGTTTTAAAAAACATCAAGGTAAACCTGGAACCTGAATCATCTCAGATCCTTAGCAAAGACACTGGGCTCAAATCTTGCCTCTCCTATTTCATTTATTCCTTTTTTGTTAAATTTACATTCATGATGCTGCCCAGTGATCAGATTCAATTTACCTCTGGATTAACCAGTTACAAACGTGGAAAAACAAAGGTAGTTGACGACGCTAATGTGTATGTACACTGACAATGAAATCAGAACAAGTTAAAAACAGAGAACTCTGACAGATGTCATGCAATATAAAAAAAACAGGGGTTACTCTGTTATTTGGAAGTTGTGTGTGTCATGGGTTATTTTCCTTAAATGAAACTGATAATATGAACTTCTCTATGTTAAGGCTGCAATTTTAACACATCCTTACAAGTTTGCATGTTTAATGAGCACACCTTGCCCTTTGCCAAATTAACTAGCTTGCAGCATATTAGCTGTTTGTCTAGACATTATAAATAGCTGTATATTAGCAACAGTATTTATTTATACTGGAAGAAGGATGAGGTCAGTACTAGTCACTCTCCACCTGAGCCTTTAAAAACCTAGGGACCCCCCCACCAGACTCATTTGAGGCCTTTTCTCTTTAGTAAATTAAGATATGCCCTTACAAATCTGAAATGAAAATAAATCAATTTACTTAACCATTTATCCTGTTTGTCAGTTAAACCTACATTTCCGAAGCATGTAGTGTACATCTCAAACGAGATTTAAAACAGCAATCCACAAGTAAGCATTGCTGTCGCCTGCGTATTTTAGAAACGCAAACCTTGAAATAGGTCAATATATACACATTTTTACATGTTTCCAATCAATCTGGGAAACTGACATAATGGGTATGTTCTCTCATTTCTTCCAAATCATTCTGCATGTATTCTATTATGAAGAAGCCCTACAAACCAAACTCCTAGACCTGTTTCCATTCAGTGCTTTGTTCCAGAAGAGGATCCACTCAAGTTGCATGGGCACTATTAAGGAGCTTTAGTATTATGAGTGAGCATGAAAAGAACTGAGTCTAGTACAGGTGATCATTATACACAAAGCTAACATCCACTCTGCAAATGTATTACATGATGAGGGCGTATAAATATAGCTGCCCACTCGCTACTCCACCCTCGCTCTGTCGCCATAAAGAAAAGACTTAAACAAGAATGGACAATGTCGAGAGACACTTCTATCTTTTAGCTTTAAACCTGATAGATCAACATTTCTGCCATGTAGCAAAAAACAACATTAAAAAGGCCAAAAAAAAGAGGACTTCAGTAAAATCCGAACGTCACCTGGACGACAACAAAAATGCAATTAGTGAACAATCACTATATGGATTTAAAAAAAAAAATAACATCAATTACTATGGCAACAACAATAATAAAACCCAGAATAATTATTTAAATATTAGAGGCAGAGAAAAATAAATGACCTTTCTCTCTTACCCTTTTTTCATTCTCTCATAAACAGACAACATCCAGAGTCATTCTCAACCTGACAGCACTATTTCAAAGTCACTGTATGACAAACAGACACACAGATATACACACTTAAACGCTTGCTGTTTCTGCTGCAGGGCTGCTGCTCTCCTGGCCTCCCGGGGTGTCCAGACTTACTGAACGCTCATGGCTCAATTTGGAGTCTCTGTCTCCAGCACTGGAGGAAGAAGAGGAGGAAGAGGATGGCCCAGGAGAAGAGAGTGAGCGTCCTGAGACCTTATATGCAGCCAGCAACTCTTGAATCCTCTCACTGGTTGGCTCCCACTTTGCAAAGCCAGCACTGTTCTGCAGGAAGATGACTGCTGTTCCATGGATGGCTTTGTAGTACATCTCCTCTCTACAACATAAAATCAAATGAAATGTGATCAGTATAATGGAGGGTTTCCAATTGCATATGTTGATTGTCCCATATGTAAAATGAATATTCTGTGAAAACTGCTGTTTCCAGATATTCCGAGGGGTAAGACAACATTTTTTTTCACACCATGTTGTTTTTGTTAAAATAACATCAATTACTGATAAAGCTTGCAAGTAAATGTCTTTATACTTTTAGGGTTAATTTAATATGCCACAATGCAGCCCTTCATTATCAAAATAGTGAATAAATATAAAGCTCACAGTACAAAAAAACAGGCTCTTAAATGACTTCAAAAGCCGTCATACTGTCAACACCAAGACAGAAAAATACATATACAAGATATCTCAGAAGATGGTGGTGCTGCATGTGTCTTGTCATCCAACAAATGCTAAAACACCAGTACTAATATATAACTTGCTGTTGCACATGCCTAATTCTACCGCCACTCAGTCATTTTTGCCACCCTGACACACCCTTTTAGATTTACAACCACAATCAGAAAACAGAATGGTGTGAAAAATGCAAATATAAAAAAGCAGTTTACATGCTCCTTACATTTACTTTGACTTTTATATAATTGAAGACAGTAAAAAACCTGTCCATGAAAATTATTGGATTTACATATTTCAGTTCCAACCTTTACTGATTTGACTTGTTTTGCGTTGTTTTGTTGATAAATGACCTTTGCCAAGAGCACTGACATACTATGACAGACCCTGGCTTTTGGACCTGTTGCACCTCTTTCTTTGGTCTGAAGCACACGGTATTCCAGGTCTTTCCTGGTAAAAATGCAGACTGTGTCATTTGACATGCCTCTGAGCCCAGATAAATCAACCCCTTTTATTGATACTGCTTCTGGATCAAATTATGATCATGACAATCACCTGTTGACATAACCCGTCTGAAATCACATCATTATTATTTTTTAATTCATTAAAAAAATAGTGTGTTGCAGGCCTGGAATTCAGGAATGGATGTTTATTAACAAATAAAAACAAAACATACTGGCGGGGCTCAAACCCAGGTGACTGCAGTGATGGGAGTACATACGTTAGTTCGTACAGTTAATTTTATATTACTTGTATTTTTTTCTATCAGTTCCAATGATTAGGTGGCAGGGTGGACATTTACAGGGTGGCCACTACCAGGGTGACCCAAGTCTTGATGGTGACTTTTGGATATGCAGGTCATCTAAAATGCATAACTAGCCATGTCTGAGAGAGGGGGCAGGCAGTAACAGCAACAATGCATCTCATTATTTTACTCTTTACTACAAAAACTTTGTAGTAGTGGAGGAATAAGCAGCAAAAAAGTGTATTTCATAGAAATACAAGGGAGAAAGGGAGTTTGACCTCTTGCAGATATGTTGAGAGCCACTGCGGTACTCATGTTCAAAGGCTGGAACTGTTAATTGGTGCCTTCGGAAGCGACTGGCCTCCATCCGTGTCAGTGCAGGAGTTGGGGGATCATGCCACTCAGGAACAAAGATGATAAATGACAGAGGTTCACTAGAGTTTTCGAGCAGCTCCTAGATAAGAAAGACAAAAAGTGGTTACGTGTATTAACTGAAAACTTGGAAAAATACATTGCATTGTCAAACAGTGTGTGCAGAAGTATGAAGGTCCATAATATTTATTCAAACATATGTTAACAGCTAAGGCAATCAAAACACCCTTTACTTCAAAGTGCGTAACCATGGCATCCATGAGCTCCTCACAGAAGGGTGGATTGGCTTCAAATGACCCACTGACAGGCGAGAAGCTTAGAAATGGCCTGAAAGAGCAATTGACACAACGCGTTATGGAAAGTGTAGTTATAAAAGCAGGGTTGACTACAATAAGAAGAGTGAATTCGACCACAGAACATTCAACAAGCAATTAACACACATACCCCCGAGAGCCAAAGAAACCATCAACGTCAGGAAAGGCTGAGCAAAACTGCTTGAAGTAGGAATTAAGTGGTGAAGCAAAGCACTCAAAACTGACTCCAAACTGTTTGTTGAGCACTTCAAACACTGGCACAGGAAGTGCCCCCTGCAGGCCAGTGCCCTCATTGACACCAGATCCAAACATCACCTGCAACATATGGAGTAAGATAATATGGACAGGTTATAAGAAGAGTAACTTGAAATCTGAAGGGATAACAATTGATTTTTAAATAAACTTGGTACTTAAATATACCTGGTATCTCTTTATAAGGCACCACACACGTGACAGGAACTTTTCAAATCTTGGATCATCAATACAGCTATACCGGTACAGCAGCTCCTGTTTGTGGGGCAAAAACATACCTAAATAAAAATCATAATCTAGACACTTAGCTTGATTTGTTTGTTCCTTAAAATAATCTGGGATATTTCTTTGCAATATATAAATAAATAATGAAAATTTGGATGCGTTTACACATCTCACCCATAATTTTGCAATTGTTGCATAATTCTGTTAGAGAATCCGGAAATTTATTGCATGTCCTGCATTAAAGTAGCCCCGAGTTCCTTTAATTGTATGACTTATCTTTGGCATTTGGAGGGGGAATTTCGTGTAAAATCATAAAAAGTATTACAATTATTGAAAAGTATAACAGTATTATTATTATTATCTTACCAGTTTACTGAAGTAGCCACGGTTCACCTTCACCATTTCTCCTTTATAGCGCAGACAGGCAATGTCGTTCTCAAAGTGCAGCTCAACACGAGGCTGCGGTGGGGACAGGATGGACAATCGCACTGGGTAGCAATACACTAACCGCTCTTGCACCTCTGGACTCTCTACTCTATCCACTGCAGCACATGGAGAACAATCATCAGACAGAGATACAAACCAGAGCTACTTTACAAAGTATTCATTATTATGTTAACAGCGTACGCTTTTACAGTCATAAAAAGATTCAGCTGAGTGAACATTTTACAGTAAATGCATATGGCTCACTAAAGCCCTCCATAATAATAGTTCTTTAGTTATATAAAATTAAATGTTTATATATAAAATAAAAGAATATACAGGATGTGAAAGTCTTAATTGTTAGTCTTGATTTTGTATGTAACTTAATAGTTACAATTAGTTTTAATAAAACCCCAAGGAAGAAACAATAAACAATGTGTTTCTTAGATTTACTTTGGCTTTTTCTTTCATTTTAATTTGTTAATAAACATCCATTCCTGCATTTCAGGCCTACAACACATTTCAAAGACAGTTGGGACAAGAGCACCTTAGAGCTAATAATGAGATTTTATGAGTCTCTGAGCAGCAAAAACAGACAGACAATCTCCAATTTGTCAACAGATCCAAGAGAATTATTAAAATGTTTAAAAACAATGTTCCTTAGGAATACTAATAGGGATTTGCATATTTCCGTACTTCTTACTTTTTTTGATTTGGCTTGTTTTGCGTTGCCTTTATGAAAAATGCATGGACGTCACTGGAAAACCTCAGTTTACATTTTTTGCATTAACGTTTTGCATTAACGCACACAAGTGTAAATCACATTTACAAAGGGCAATGACACAAGCCCATACTATGGCAGCCCTGTTTTTGGACTTTGCTGATAACAGCATGGATGGTCGTATTCCATCTTTAGTCCACCTTGTGCCCATTTCTTCTTAATTAATTAATTAACTAACACTAATTAGTAGTCTGGCCATAAGGCTCTTTTCCGCTATGTGATGCCCCCAAGCCCAGAAATGTTGATGCCACTTGTGCATGGTGAATATAATGCTTCACTTTTTGCACAGTAAAGCTTTACATGCAATTTTTGAATGTAACCCCTGTAATCTCTGCTACTCAGAGTTAGCATTTTGTGTATGCTGCAACAAATCATGATTACAAATCACATGTTGATATCACCTGTTTGAAATTCACATCATTTAGTTTTCTCATTACCAGTCCTAAATTTCCCCATCCCAACCTTTGGTATAATGTAAAAATGGATGCATGTTAACCAGGGGTAGGCAATATGTTGCCATTTTATGGTATCGTGATACATACTGTGATAGATAGTATGCTTTTCTGAGCATATCGAGGATATCATCGGTGCTTAAATATCACTAATCAACTGTATGTTTCATTATAAAGAGTGTAATTAATCCTATTTGGCTGAACGAAGTGCAGCACATTACTTAGTACAGGATAATACTTGAATAGTCGTTTTTAAAAAATCTGTTGTTGTTTTTATGCTTATGATTTATACTGCAATCGCTGTTAAACTAAAAGTGCAGCTTCTTATTGACAGGAAGTGGATTGTGTAGGGTCACCATCTACGTCAGTTACATTACACTGACATGCGCTAGCTCGGTGTGTAATTTAATTGTCATTATCACTTATTCATTCATTATAGCAGGTAAGCGGTTTGAGCAGAAGGGAGAAGGATTAAATACATTGTAGGTTCTAGCCAGAAATATTATACCAGGAGTTTGGATAACACGGTTTTACTGCATATTATGTGTGCATGTTTTATTGCTTAACAGTTAAACCTATTGAAAAAAGCAATACAAATTTGGGTAATACTACAGTTGATCTACCATTGCTATAAGGTCTCTGAACATATTCATTACAATTAGAAAAACCTGTGACATTTAAGTGCTCTTCTAACTGAGCGGTTTTACCTGTGATATTGCACTCTTTTAGCAGACTGAGATGAGCCTGGCGGATTCTCCGCACATACTCAGCTGAGATGTGATAGATTTTAGAGCAAATTCCCTCCACAGAGTCTTTAGCTACAGCTGTCACATGAGGCCCACACTGCTTCCGTAAGTGCTCGAGACGATCCTGAGAAAAGTTCCGAACAGTTACTGCATTAACAGGATTAAAGAAGCAACTAAGAGTAGATCCATTGTATGAAGATCTGGAAAATACCATGTAGTCCTCTTTACTGGCAGAGTGGTCTCTCCTAAGCCAATTCATTGTATCCTCAACATTCCACTTCACAACCTTTCTACTATCGGGTGTGGCATTTCTGTTCATGCATGGGAATCAAAATAATTCAATCAGCAACACCATCCTAGATCAGTGTTTCAGTCTTCATTATATGATTAGGAATACTTACCTGGAATCAATCATTTTTTTGGCTGCCTCTGCATATTTGAATAAAAGCTTTCTAGCCTCTTCCTTGTATTTAATGCGAGAAAGTCTATTTGAAGAAAGAAAGAATCATGGCTCTTTTTCAAGTACTAAAATAAACCTGTAAATATGTACAGTAAAGTCGTTTTAGAAGTTAACTTTCACCTGATTGGGATGTCATTCATGACCTCTCTAAACATTGAAGGGGAGATGACAGGGTCACAATCGCTGGGCAACAGAGGGTCCACTCCTTTATCCACCACCTTTCTCTCACACAGCCATCGGTTAAATGATTCCCGTGGTGGCTCTATACCTGCAAAAGAAATTCAGAAAGCAGGAGTTCAGAAAGAAGGCGCCGGATTATTGAATCATTGAGTTAATTCTGTTTTTAATTTTCACATTTTAGAACAATACATAGGTTAGTCGGTTGTATGGTGACTAGAACACCAAATAATGGAGCTAGCACTAGTTACTAGTGTGATTGATAGTTAAATATTTGTGAACAAAAAAACAACAGCTACACATTTGTATAACTACAATGCTAAGTGCTTACGAGTAGCCACTGGATAAAACTGACTGATTTCACAATTTTACAGCTAGAAATAGGTCAAAACCAAGTCAAAAGGCAAAGAGCACATTTTTCACCAATTTCAGAAACTAAAGGGAAAGTAACATATCTGAATACCCCAGTACGAAATAGCTGAGGGGGCTTATCTTTTGGGCTTATCTTTTATGTCCATAACATGGCTCATGGTATGTTATGAAGGATCAAGGGTATCTTTGTCTAATGGAAAGGTGGTAATGTAGCATATCAAAGAAGACCAGACCAGAATTGTCTCAAAAATCGATTGCCGCAATCAGATTTGCAATATCTCTTTTGTTGCTCAAAGGTTACCAACACAAAAATTTCACAACGTTTGTTGTTCGCCACAGGTAAATGAAGATGGAATTGACAATTCTGATGTCCGGGAACATAGCTGCCGTATCATAGCCTCAGACTCCAACAACCGACACCCAGAAAGACCACCAGTTTTACACAACACTGTTGCATCCCTCATAGGCAAATTTAGAGAAACCAGGACTGTGGACAAACCACATAATGGTCGTGCAAAGACCGCTATCAATGAAGAAACCTCAACAATGGTTTAGGCAGCATGTAGCATGCAATATTTCCTGTAACTTTTGACCCACCCTGTAGTTGTACACTTACCAATCACTATAGATACTGAATGTTATATTGGAAGACTGATATCTTATTCACCCACTCTACACGAATCATTGAATAAAAATGAACTGATAATGCTGAGAATTATCATTAACAACGTGATGAAAACTTTGCTTTTGAAATGTGAGATCTGTGCAGCCATATTATCCGTGCAAAAATACATCACCAGTGTAAAATACCCACGCACACCACAGGACAGAAATAAGCAGAATTGTGGGTACAGCTCCCTAACCTACTGAATGCTACTACTGAATTAGTAATGAAAGTTCTCCATGAGTAAAACAGGGGAAAATGGCTCATTATCAGAAAATGTTTTCTATTCCAGAAGCTACATGATAGCAGTAGGAAAACGTCACATACGTGAAAGTCTTAACCTTCAAGTCTTAACCAAATCCCAATTTATCGTGGTAATATTCAATTAACTTTAACATATACAGTGCCTCCAAGTAGTATTCAACCCCCTGCAGAATTTGCAGGTTTACACATTTAGAGTTAACTTGGCATTGTGATATTTGGACTGTATATCAGCCTGGATGTGTGAAATGCACTGCAGCAAAAAAGAATGTTATTTCTTTGTTTATAGTTCTTTTAAATTGTGAAAAGTTTATTTGCAGGGTCAATTATTATTCAACCCCTCAAACCACCAGAGTTATGTTTGGTTCCCTCAAGTATTAAGAAGTAAATGAGGCATAAAGAACAATGAGCTTTGGATTAATTATCTGTTTCTTCACACCTTTTCTGAATATTTAAGCCCCTCCCCAAACTTGTAAACAGCACTCATACATGCTCAACATGGGAAGGACTGAGGAGCATTCCAAGGCCACCAGAGACGAAATTGTGGAAGGTCACAAGGCTGGCAATGGGTACAAAACCCTTTCCGAAGATTTGGGCCTACCTGTCTCCACCTTTGGGAGCATCATCCGAAAGCGGAAGGTTTATGGAGCTACTGTTAACGTTCCACGGCCTGAACAGCCTTTCAAAAAATTTCCTCCCGTGCGGAGCCCAGGCTTGTTTGAACAGTCAAGGCTGACTCAAGGACAACAAGGGGAAGATCCGTGGAAGATCTCATGGCGGTGGGGACATTGGTTTCAGTTAATACCATAAGTAACGTACTCCACCGCAATGGTCTTTATTCCAGGCGAGCCCGTAAGGTACCTTTACTTTTAAAGCTCCATGTCAAGACTCGTCTACAATTTACGCATGATCACTTGGAGGACTCTGAGGCAGACTGGTTCAAGGTTCTCTGGTCTGATGAGACCAAGATAGAGGTCTTTGGTGCCAACCACACCCGTGACGTTTGGCGACAGGATAGCACTGCATATGACCCCAAGAATACCATCCCTACAGTCAAGCATGGTGGTGGCAGAATCATGCTGTGGGGCTGCTTCTCAGCCAAGGGGCCTGGCCTGCATCTGGTCTGCATCCACGCGAAGATGGAAAGCTCAGCCTACCTGGAGATTTTGGCCAAGAATCGCCGCTTCTCTATCAAGGATCTTAAGATGGGTCGTCATTTCATCTTCCACCAAGACAACAACCCCAAGCACACAGTCAAGAAAACCAAGGCCTGGTTCAAGAGGGAAAAAAACCAAGGTGTTGCAGTGGCCTAGTCAGTCTCCTGACCTTAACCCAATTGAAAACTTGTGGAAGGAGCTCAAGATTAAAGTCCATATGAGACACCCAAAGAACCTAATCAACTTGGAGAAGATCTGCATGGAGGAGTGGGCCAAGATTACTCCAGAGACCTGTGCCGGCATGATCAGGTCTTATAAAAAAAAACAATTAAAAGATGTAATTGCAAACAAGGGTTTTTTTTACAAAATATTTCAACTAGGGGTTGAATAATAATTGACACTGTGAATAAACTTTTCACAATTTTAAAAACCAATAAACAAAGAAATAGCATTCTTTTTTGCTGCAGTGCATTTCCCACATCCAGGCTGATCTACAGTCCAAATATCACAATGCCAAGTTAACTCCAAATGTGTAAACCAACAAATTCTGCAGGGGGTTGAATACTACTTGGAGGCACTGTATATCCATCTTTTTATCCTGAGAAACAGAATGGGAAAGAAAGGTGATTTAGGTGACTAGACAGACTGTGAGTATTACATAAACTGCTGATGTACTCAGATTTTCAAGCAATGCTGTGTCTAAAGATTATAGAGAATATACCATTAAAAATATCCAGTGACCACCAGTTCTCTGGGACAAAATGCCTTGTTGATGCCAGAAGAAAATGGTCAGACTTTAAAGATGAAAGAACATCAGCAGTAACTCAAATTAACCATTTATAACAACCAAGGTATGTAGAAGTGCATCTCTGAAGACGCAACACAAAAAACCTTGAAGCAGATGGGCCACTGCAGCATATGATCACATTGTGTACCAATCCTGTTGGCATAAGCTAGAAAGGAGAATGAGGAAATGTTGCTGTATAGCTTATCTAGGTCTTCTGGTAACTGTGGACAAGGTGAGCTCAACTAGAACTTGAAGTGCTGGAATATTACCATAACATCGGTAATCATTATTAGCATGTGATGCAGACACCGGAACACACAGATCCTGTAAAAGCCCTGTAAACGTGTGTACGCATGAGCTTCATTATTTGGCAGGGTGGAGTGAGCTTGAGAATAGTGATGAGGTTGCAGTAAATTAGAGGCTCAGACATTAAGCCTTGTTTTTATTCAGGGCTCTGTGCTGCCACACGGCAACTGATCACTCGCACGCACGCGCGCACGCGCACACGCGCACACACACCAGTGTAGGTGATTATTGCTCGCTCGGCAGGTATTGGCAATACCAGATTACTTGGACCCATCGCCCATTCCTCATTCTCATGTACACTCACTCAGTGCTTTAAACACCCACACCTGGATGCTGCTCCAAGTGAGAGATAGTAAAAGTATACAAGTGACAGACGAAAAAAGTCATGACAGTGAGAAATCATAAGCAGAAGATGAGGTAAAAGGTAAAAATAAAAAACAAAATAAAAACAGAACTGTACTACATGCAACCATGTTCACAAACCCTGCCTCTGTCCTGCCATGTTTTCACCGAGGTTCCCCTGCCTAATCGGAAAAATTGAACATATTTGAATATATACTGTGTCATGTAGGCAGATACACTCACTCTCTCGGTCTCTCACACACTCTCACTCTCTCGGTCTCTCACACACTCTCACTCTCTCGGTCTCTCACACACTCTCACTCTCTCGGTCTCTCACACAC
>JAVSBV010000010.1:6572431-6588172 GCA_033117975.1 Parotocinclus spilosoma | reverse complement strand
TTGTGTTGTAGATCGTTTCGAAAAACTTGTTTGCAAATTTATTTTTCAATGAACAAAGTTCGTAAGCAACAGTAGTTTTGTATGTTCGCTATATGTGTAAATCGCACAATAAAGGTTTAATAAAAATTGAATATGTTACATAGCACGTCCCGTCTTGTAACATAGGGCATGTTCGAATAATCGGACCAGCCGGTTATTAGGACCAAAACAATCGTGCCCCAATGGGGTCTAATTAACCGGAATTGACTGTATTGCGATGCATACACATAGACCCAAATCTGTCTATTTTAGCTTTTATTGCCATGTTTCATAATTATCAATCAAACTACTCAGTTCCCATCTGCCTTCCAGCAAGTATTGTTGGAATAAAGGTGCACTTAGTTTCAGTTGTGTGGAATAATTACAAAGTACAGTGTAAAGTTCAAATCCTAGTTATGTTAAAAGCATCTCCATGAAAAATCTAAGTTAATTTGTGATGTTTACCAGTTTGACAAAATAGAAACTTGCCTTTTAATATTCTCTTAAATCTGTAATTATTTTTGTTCATTATTTCATCCCCAAATATTTGAAAGTACTTCACTGTGTTCTTTATATTATATCTTTAGACTCTCTCTTGTTTTTTTTTTTTTCCTCTATGTTGATGCCCTGACATTTTCAGGACTCTGCGGGGAAATACTTTTTTTAAGGAAAGAAAAAATTGTATACATTTGTGTATACAGTAGTCTCCAAGTTCGTCTCGAGCAAGCGTGCATTTGGGTCTGAAGCTTGTAGCATCATGGCACACAGAAGAAGCCGAAGTGGATCTCCACCATCTTATGGCACGGACAGCAATGATCCCCGTGACCTGGAGAGAAGGATTTTTGTCGGCAATTTGCCTACACTACACATGGCAAAGAAGGATATGGAAGACCTGTTCAGGCCATATGGGAAAATACAGGGTTAGTAACCCATCTTCTAGTCCTAATTAGCTACACTCAAGAATAATGGAATTTGGTTTTTGAATTTGACGCTGAAGCTTCTAGTGAATCATGAACCGTCTATTCAGTCACTTGCACACCAAAAGTAACTTGGATTTGGCTAAGGAACATTTTGGCCCAAATCTTCCCCCCAGTATCGTGTTTTCCTACATAAAGCCTGTTCCTTTTTGCAGCCTTGTCCCTGTTTCGTGGATATGGATTTGTGCAGTTTGAGCGGGTGGAAGATGCTGAGGCAGCTAAAGCAGGACATAACGGTCGGATTTATAGAGGTTATAAACTAGGTAAGCTCTGACTAGTGTACATATAATTTGTGGACCATATATTGCTTGTTTAGTAACCTGGCTTCCCTTAGACCATTAAAGTAACGTTATGTACTTACAGTATATAATTGCATATGGAGCTAAAAAAAATTAGGGGATACTTCAAAATAAATATGAAGAGGATCCCACAAGAACTGCTGGACAATCTGATCCTGTTCAAGTTCCATGCTGTCAGTGTGTTTTGACAGTGTTGGGTGAACATACACCCTACCGAACAGTCAATGTGTGGCACTCTCATCCAGTTTTACATGTTTCTGTTCATCCACATCAATATGTCACTTCTACTCAGTCACAACAATTGAGTTTGCATCTACTTTGCATAAAACTAACAACTTTCTTGGACTTTTCTTTTGCTCTTCTGATGATCTTGTTTAAGGAAAATAAATTAAATATTCATTTTGAAATATCCCCTAATTGAAGTAAGCAGTGTATATATTGCCCAAATATTTTGACCAAAAAAAGCACCAAAGAGTGTAGGTGAACGCAGATAGTGATCATAGCACAGGTGGGGAAAAGTGGCGCACAATTCCAGTCGCTTCTAACCTCTCCAAACAAGGGGTTAATAGAAGTTTTGATGTAAGATCACAGGCAAGTCTGGTATGTAATCTGGAACACTGGAGATGGCAGGCTCACTCATTTAAAATTAGTTGTAATGATAATAAAGATTATATAATGATTGCATGAATACCTGGGACAAGTAAAACGTGAATCTGGGACAGCAGCACTAAACATTTGCTAGGGAGTACTAGCTATTAGTTTTTTACCAGGGTAATGTTACTGAGACCAAAGTCAGTTTCCTTGTATATTATACCTCTTGTAGTTCAGTGAATACTATTTTAATTAGACCAAATTGGTTGCATTGTCATATCACAATGTTAAAGGAGACCTTTTACTGATTATTTTCATGTAATAGGCCTTCAAATAAAAAATGGACTGGAAACATGGCTTGCAGAAAGTAAGCTAATGTATTCATATTACTTTTTAGTCACTTTCCCGGGTGAGATCGTTCAAAATGCATGTATGCAAAAACAAGCTTGTGTTTTTGAGTTTTCAAACATTGTGTAAAAAATAATTAACAACATTTATTCCTGTCCATTACTACTATATGCATAAAATAAAGTTTCCACCTTTGTTACAAAATACACAATACAAAAGTTTGGAGACACCCATTCTCATTAATGAGCTCCATTTCAGCAAAGCTCACTTGAAACACCTTAATAATATAAAGTGTGCAGTTGTCATAGACAAATGGTGGTAGTAAATTCGGTTGCACAGTTACACCATTGACTCATAGTTTGACACACACAGGTTTCCAACAAGTCAGTTCCTCAGCGTTCTGCCCTACTGACCCTAAAGTCCATATCTAATCGGTTTGCTAAGTTTGAGAACCAAGGTGGCTTGTATAAAACCTTGATTTAAACTCCATTAGACACCCTGAAATTATACTTTATTTATTAGTATTTTAGTATTAGTATTGGTAGGAGTCACAGTGCACCTCACAATACGATTAGATTTTCGTGATACTGTCATTAAGTGATACATAATAATACAATCCACTACAATATGTCACAATATCCGTGTAACTGAAGATAAAATATTCCTAAATTGGCAAATGGCAGGAACTATATTATGTAGTATCAGTTTTACAGAATTTGATAAATAATATGAATCCATGTACAATATAAACACAAACTAACTGCAACTTGTACATTTCTGTTTGTGTAAACAAAAAAATTAAAAATATTCATTTCAGTGCTTAACATGCATGACCTGTTTTTAAAATCTGACCTGTCTAGAGGAGCTTCGTAATCTTTGCGACAGTCTTACTTCATTTTTCCAATTGTCGTTTAGAGCACCTGCACGTTTAAATAAAAAATAATGATAGCCTATCACAAAAAAAACCTATTAGGTATATTACCATGTCAAATTTTTTGCCCCTCCCTAATCATAATATTTTGAAGTAATTGTGGCCTTAATTTGCTTAAAAGCTCTTATGTTGATTCGTCTTGAGTGAGACATCACCTAGCTTTGGGATTTTCTTGATAATTGATATGTTGAACATTTGGACTGGTTTGTTTTCAGATGTAAATATGGCAGCTGAGAGACGGCAGAAATCCAGGTCAAGTCCTCCTCGCAGGTAAAATATTGTCGGCAGTCTGGTATGAAGTTTTGGGTGCTGCATTGCTGGTAAACACGTTTTATACTCTTCAAAACCTTTGCATTTTGGGACAACGGCAGGAGAAGTGGTTTGAACATTTTCTGACTTTCATCATTTTAATGTGTTTTTTTGGCTCTTCCTTTTCTTAGGAATTTAGTTGTTTTAGGACTTGTTGAAATAAAGTTGAAAGGCCGATCTCAGACTTTTCTTTGGTGTCCTTGTCTCAAGTGTGTTTCTTATTTTGTTCGGGCTGTATTTCAAACATTGACATAAGTCATCAATACGTCTTGGCTATAAATTTGTACAGCCAATCCTGCAATATCCTCGTCGGATGGAATGAGAATATAAACTGATTCAATTACTATTTAAATGGTGTAAAAATCTGTTTGTAAAAATGATCAGTAACTGGTTTATATATAATTACTGGTTTGGGTCCATACTGTGTAGTGCTTACTACACTATAAAGCACGTGAAGAAGCACAACACGGAACCATAAATCGGGCGGCAGTGCTGAACGAGACTGAGCTCACATGATGCTTCGGGTCAAATTTTAATTTTTAAAGGATTTAATTTACCTCCGTAACGTGACAAATTCCAGCGAAAGACTTCTGTGGATCCTGCTTACAGTTAAACAGCATGAGCACGACACTCGGAATGTCTACCCTTGCCACTTCAAAATCTTCAGCTGCTTTTAACGTGCAGAAACAAATGAGTCCCAAAAATAATAATGTCATCTATTTCAGACAAACCTTGTGTGTTCTCCGCGATTTGTCGCCTGCTCTTGTTGAAAGCAAGACTACGTGTTTACGGTCATCATCTGCCGTTTTGCACTGGAGGAATGTTTTCACTTTTCCCATGGGATAAACTAATTTGCCTTCACATTGTGTTAAGCATTAACCATTTTGTGAGATGTAAAATGAGAAAACCAAAAAGAATCCATGTTTCTTGAGAAAACTGAATAAAGACAAACTCTTTTTATTTTCAGTCTTTGTATTTTTACTTGTTTGGACACCCCTATAACCAGTTTTGTTTCTCTGCTCACTTACTGGTATAGAAGAAGCCCAAATCTATCTACAAAGCACCAGCAACTTGTACTACATTTATGATTGCATTTCTTTCTCCTTTTCTTTCTCTTGTCCCGTCTGTACGGTTAAATGATGGGTAATAACTTTTATTGAAAATGACAATATCTGTAAGTTTAAAACTACAAATTAATGTAAGCCTTATTTGAATCACATCTATATAAGAGTTAAGAGCAGATCCTTGTTCCTGTTGGCATTTTCTTATTGATATCTTTGGCTGTGTAGGCCCCCTGGTTATGGGGACAGCAGGGAACCCAGAGAGCCCCGTACCCGCTCTCGATCCCCAATGCATGGTCGAGACTCACGAGAACACAGGGATGGCAGAGACCTAAGAGAGCATAATCGAGAACCACGGCCTCCACGAGAAAGTGAAGAGGAGCGCTACAGAGGTGTCGATTCAAGAGACAAAGAGCCACGGGATGGACCTTACAGGTAGTTGAACTTAAACTTGCATTGGCATCTGGCAGTTAATGTGGTCACTATCTGTGTTGCGATATACGTCTATGAAATGTGACTTCGCCATCAGATTATTTTAATTAAATGTTGATACGAGATGCATGTTGAAACACAGCAGAATTAACGGTGGAGTTTGTTGTCCGTACATTTTATATCCTGTGATTGAAAAAAAACAACTTTTTTTAAACAGAAATGATGGCTTTGAGCGTTTGTACCGTGGTGAATATGAACCCTACCGCAAAAAAGATCCATATGCAGAGCGCTTCAGGGAGCCTTGGAGTGGCAGACGAGAGCCAGAAGGTCTGTTTTTAATCTTTTTTAATATAAGTAATAAAAATGACAGTTGTAAAGAGCCTTCTTAATGTGTGTCTTGTATGTGTATGTGCATATGCAGAGGAGCGAATGAGGTCTGAGGAGCGGATGCGGCCTGAGGAGCGGATGCGGCCTGAGGAACGCAGGAGGAATGAACTGTACCGGCAATATTATGAAGAGCTACAGAGGCGTTATGATGCCGAAAGACCCGTCGATTGTTCTGTCATTGTCGTTAACAAGCAGCAAAAGTAAATATGTGATTAGCCTGCTTTAGGCCAACTTGCTTTTTTGAAAAACTCCAAATGTGATATCCACATACTTTCTTTGTTTATTGAAGAAAGACTTAAAACCCAGCTTTGTGGAGTGTCTGGAAAATCCTTGTCATGTGTGCAGCTTTTGCCAAGTCACCTGTCATCTCCATCTCTATTGTTTGTTTCTTTGATTATTTGTTTACTTATTTTTAAACCTGCTTAGCATAAGGTGTGGCCAAGTATTAGGTAAGCCCTCGATACTTCAACCCACAGCTGGGCAAAGTCATTAACGGAAAACTTTTTACAATACAATATGTAAAATCTTGTGTTATTTGTTGAATAATCAGTTGAAAGCCAAACCATTTATTGCGTCAGCATGGCTTTGCCTCACTATATTTCTCAGTGCTCATCACTCCTGTCACGTAACTTCCACCGCAGAGAGTAAGTGTACTGTGCTTGGCTTGCCTGGGAAAATTCAGAGCATGACTTCTGCTGAATGTGTATTTAAAATGTTGTTTGATTCCCATTGTAAAGTCAGGTATTGTAAGACAGGCCATAGTAAAACTGGATTTTTTTTTTTTGTATAGAGAGTATGCTGAAACGGTGGGCAGAAAGGTTCGAGACCTGGGCATGGTGGTGGACCTCATCTTTCTCAACACAGAAGTGTCCCTGACTCAAGCCTTGGAGGATGTGAGCCGTGCTCACACACCCTTTGCCATCATTATCACTCAGCAGCATGAAGTGCATCGTTCCTGCACAGTTAACATTCTCTTTGGCACACCACAGGGTACAAGAATCTTAATATTCAAGTCCTTTTAAAACTAAAACTAAACAAAATTTACTTTCTATAGGAGTGAATTGAAAAATACATATGTTCAGTGTTTTTGCTTCCTTTGAAATGTGATGTAAAGTGATTAAAACCACTCTATTTGGTCTCCAAGAACACAGGAACATGCCCATGGAAGATGCCATGGTCCTTGTTGCTCACAACTATGACTCCTTCAAGGTTGAGAACCGTAACAAGGAACGTGACGAGATCTCAAGAAAAGCTGCAAAGATGGCTGATGATGTGTTGCTGAGGGAACATGAGAGACAAGGCCACCCAGTCTCATTACTGACTGCCATCACTCTGCTTTCAGAGGGCAGGTATGTTCTTAAAAGACTATGCAAATGAGTAAATTCTGAAAGGCTTTGGTAAAACACCAGAACCTTGAACATTGCATCACTTTCACACTTTAGGTCCATCTAATACAATGGTCTGCCATTTCTGAACCATGTCAATCCACTCATGACCAAAATTAAATGGGCCAAACCAAATTTGGCACAATATTAAACTTTTAATGTTCTTAACAATTTTCTGAAGCTCAGCAGAAATTAAACAAATAATAAAGTTTAGGCCAAATGTTTTCTATTGCTTGTTTCTTGGATGTTCCTACTTAAGAATCTACTGAAGAGGGAGGAAAAAAATTAAAATAAATCTTTTATTTTTTTGCACTTTTCAATTTCTCAAGGACTACGTGGAATCAATACAAGGAAGGAGGAAGAAATAAAAATATTTTTTTTATAAAAAAATAAAACTTATTTAACCTACTATAATTAAATTTAAAGTTAGTCTGGAAAAAAAATAAAATGAACTTAAGAAAACGGTTGGCACTTCGGAAAAAGCTAAAAAACAAATTTTTTTTTTTTTTTTTTTTACTACTATTTATACTATTTTTTACTACCATTGGTGCTGCGGTGGGTCTGAGAAATACCAAAAAATCCTTTATTTTTTGTATTCTTCAAATATAATCGTCGGCGGATCTGCGAAACGAGCAATAAAAAAAAGTCTGGCCTTAATATGGAGTAGCCTTTCCCTTTGATGGCCACGTCTTGTAAACTTGTGGACAGCTTTTACAGAAAGAAGAGTCTGGTTCAAATCTGGATTCTGACCAGGCCGCAACATGAACCTAATGGACTGCAATGTGCACAGGAGCATTTTCTTGTTGAAAAATAGCATCAACATTCTGCACAACTTCAGATGTCCGAAGCAAGGCTTTCTGCAATATTTTTCTTTACTCCAAAACATTGATTGGCTTTTCCCAGTGAAGCAGCTCACCAGCACCATCAGCTGGATGCACTTCCCACATCATGTCATCTTTACCTCCATGTTTATTGGTAGTAGAGATGCATAGGGCTTTTTATTTCTTGTCACAATTTTAAAGAAACCACTTTGATGACAATGCAGCTCGATTCAGAAATCATTAGTGCACACAACTCTGCATAAACACTCTGAATCAAACTTTCCTTATTCTTCCAGAGACTGCATTTTATACTCCATATATTTATTAGAAAACAATGGCTTTTTAATACACCACCACAAAACCTGCCATAGACAACATTTCAGTTTCATTCTTGAGTCTTGTTTTTTGAGGTCTTGAGTTTTTGAAGACCATGTCAGCAGGTGCTCATCACTTTGAAGGGGCTTTATGGCTTCCCGATCTTTTCTTACTGGCAATGTCACCTGTTCTTTCAAAGTGGTGACCTGTTTTCTAAATAGCTGATAGTGAAATAGAATACTGCTCGCAAAATTTAGGGGATATTTCATTATTTTTGTGAGCAACGTACTTTACAGTGCCTTTAGGGTCTTGTAAAATGCAGAATAGTTGCAGTTGACCTGACAAAGACCAGCTATTTGTTTTCTGACAGTAACACCTGCATGATGCGTAGCTTTTTTTTTTTTTTTTTAGGAACAGATGTTCTAACTCTTTCCTTGCTCACTCTCTGCTAGTATAATTGATAGTCTTAATTTTCGGTCAATTTGTCAACATCTTGAATCGACACTACCAATATCATTAATATGCTTCATCTGTAATTGTTTTGTTTTTTTTGTTTGTTTTTTTGTCCAAGATTCCTAACTTATCAGGAATTAACAGGGCTCATTAACTACCTGCAGGATAAGCGAGATCGCCTTGTCCAAGACCCACACATTGGTAAGTTTAAGATTTTAAGTTAGTATATGATGTAATAATATATTGATGTGACCAATGTACAGGAGAACTAAGACAGGTCGTCTGCTACTGTTTACATCAATATAGTAATAAGTACTGCCCATCTTAAGCTAACTGTTTTTTATAGCAGTTTTATTCACTGTAACAGATCATGGTGTGAAGTGTAGCAATTGTATTGCTTGTGCGGTGGTTTTCCCAAACAGGCAAAACCAACTCCTGTTTTTCTTGTGTGCAGGGTCCCATCCTGCCTCTTTACAAATCACTCCTGAGCCTGTTCAACCAACACAGGCTCTAGTCCCTGCTCTCCACCAGGCACAGTCTTCCACACACTCCAACAAATCCCACCTTTCTCCTGCCTCAGTACCTACCACCAACCAACAGCAAGAACTGCAAGCTAAAATCCTGAGCCTGTTCAACAGCGGCTCAGGCTCCTCTGTGGCTCAGGGTCCATTGTCAGCATCCATGACTCAGAGCTATGGATCCACCCACAGTCCTAGCCCCTCCTCCTCTCTTTCCAACCCTTCTCATGAGTCTCAGAGCATGATGGGCCCCCGAACTGGCATACAGACCTCTGGCAACCGCATGGGAACGCCACAAGGCCTCTCCAGAGCTGGAGGTACTACTGGAACAGGCATTAATTTTGACAACCCCAGTGTGCAAAAAGCTCTCGACACACTAATCCAGAGTGGCCCAGCCATTAACCAGCTAGTCAAATCAGTGGGTGCAGCAGCCAGGTCAGGTCAAGTGACTGGCCAAGGCGTGGGACAAGGAGTGGGTCAGGGCATGGGCCAAGGCGTGGGACACGGAGTGGGTCAGGGCATGGGCCAAGGCGTGGGCCAAGGAGTGGGTCAGGGCATGGGCCAAGGAGTGGGTCAGGGCATGGGCCAAGGAGTGGGACAAGGATTGGGTCAGGGCATGGGCCAAGGAGTGGGCCAGGGCATGGGCCAGGGCATGGGCCAGGGCATGGGCCAGGGCATGGGCCAGGGAATGGGCCAGAGCATGGGCCAAGGATATAACCAGGTTATGGGTCAAAGAATTGGACAGGGGATGAGCCAAGGGTCCAACTACACCCGTCATTACTGAAGCACATCTACACATGATCACTGTTTGTACGGTTTGGATTCTGCATAGAGTTTTAGTTCCTTAACATCAAATTTCCTCTTATATTTCTCATTGTTTTATGTACTGGTTTTATTTTGAGACGGTGATGTTATTTTTGGACATCCTTAAATGTCTGTTGTAATAACAGAGCCTGTTCTTATTGCTTTGAATGTCCCTTTCTGTAGATGGCAGTTGTACATACTGAATTGTGATTCAATAAATTAATTTTGTGACATTGTCTACAGGAGCTAAGTGCACTGAAAAGAAGACTTTGTAAACATTAGTAATAAAATGGCATTCATTTATTGCATTTTCTGCTGACAAATCTATAAAATGGAATGGTTAATTGCCAGAAGCCAGAGATAAAGCATTTGAAATGTAAAACTACATTTGTTTTTTTTTTCTTTTGTACCATGATATACAACAGAGAATATTTATTTTAAAATACTGAGGTTACACTTACACAAAAACACTTCACCACTAACCAGTGTTATGTACAGGACCCTCCTCCCCCCACCCATCATAGTTTTTTGTGCATATGTATGTCTGAACACACATGCATATGCTCACACAAAATGAAAAACACAACACAATATGTCATATATCAAGGAAAAACTGTACATATAGTATTTCATTTGAGTCTACATCCATTCTCTTCCATTTACACAAAATGTTTTGCACATGAATCTCATGAATTCAAAAAGAAGCTTGAAGGGTCCCGTTTGCTCATGCTGTTGGCCCTGTCTGATCACCATGTTGGTATGCTTAATTCATTCATTAATTTATTAATGAATTAATTAATTTCTGCTGAGTGGTTTCTAAAAGCCAAATCAATGTGCTTTACAAATAATGACTAATCTATTTGATAACCTGCCTGGATTATTGGCTAGCTTTCTGGATGATATTAATGTGGCACACTTGGTTAGCGGTGAGGTAATGTAGAAGAGCTTCTGGACACACCATTAAATCAAACCTTGACTGCCTTTAGCATGATATGGCACAAGGTTGTTGAACTAAGGTCACTAAGGTCAACTAAGAACTTAGCACACATAATTGCTTTTTGTTTGACAGCATTTCCGGTTGTGTTTAAGGCATGTTCTAAAATCTAAATGCATGACCTTCAAGCTTCTTTTCAACTCAAATTCAAAATAACATTTCCAAGTCAACTTAAATATACTTTGGTGACCACTTTTGTTTTTGTAAACTAGCTATATGCATCATGAATACAAGTCTTTAGTGTGACTATAATAAAAATAGACTCAGATTATGCAATCGTTCACCCTAAATAATAATACTAAATACTCCACTAATGTACTCAAATAAAGCATCTGTATACAGTGTTGCATTACACGGTGTGTGAAAATAAGAACTGTTTAAACAAACAATTCGAGCGTGACCGTGTAATACTGAAAACCACAAAACATTTACATCTTGAGTTATATTACCTAGTCAGGGAAATGTGCATGCACCGAGTTGCTTGGGCATTGACTGTTAGAAGTGCTGGACATCTTGTACAATATAAATCTTGCAAATACACATCAACTAACAATGTTCCTTATTATAGATAATAATGTAGATTACAATTGAGCATCCATTTGGGACATCGGCCAATGTTTAACAAAATCCAAACCCGAATGGGATATCCGAAAACATGGGTTATATAGGCTGTGAAATTAATGTGGAGTTTTGCCAGTAATTTGTACAAAGGCCGCAAAGGGACCCGTGTTTGGTATGGACCCTGTCTTTAAACAACAATTCTTATACACCGTATCTTCGTATAAGCAATACAGCTAAAACCGCTAAATACATACTCGTAGTGCTTTTAGATCAGGCTCTATGGTCAGTACTGTGCAAAAACCCTGAGCGCCTGTAAAAAGTTAGTGGTCTTATTGAAAGTATTGTATTCCTTTCTGATCGATTGATTACAGTTCATCTACTACTTCTGGCAGGAATTATGGAATCATCACCACATATGTTCAATTTTTTTTTATGTAGGAAAAACAAATCACAAAGATGACACAAAACAATGTTTAATAGTTGAACATTCATTAAGCTCCGTAAGCACACTGTAAACAAATAGTTTTAATCAGTGCCATGTTTTTCCACATCAAATACAGGAACAATTATGGAAGAATATCACCCATTATCAACAAAAACACCATTACTTTGTCGCTCCTTTTCTGGCTTTTATGGCTAATGCTTAATACACTTTGCTCTAAATGCCAGGCATATTATTACTCTGAAAAATTACATAAAACTATTTTCTATCTATTTTCCAAAACAGATATATTTGTCACAATCATTCACTTACCATGAGTGCTTTATCTTTACCTTCTGTTACCTTCTATTACCTTCTATTCTGAGAATAAGCACTTGTTTTGATTGGCTTTTCTATGAGTAAATCTTTTAGCCACTTTCTTGCAGTTCTATCACAAATATATATACATATATAACATACTTTTCATGGCATATTGTTTTGAGTTTTCTATGTTGATGCTTTGATACTTAACTTGCTCTAGCTGTATTGGTTCCTTTTAGAACCTTCCTATTTTGTTCAGACTTGCACCGCATTTTAGACACATCTGACTGGAAACAACCAAAATCTTTTGCCACTTTCAAATATGGAATTCTTCTTTAAGGAGTTGCGTAATCTTTGCCATTGTTTCAACTGACAGTTTTTTTGTTGGGGACTTATTTTCTTTCAATTAGCTAAGTCTGACCGCTCGATAAGGTCTGTCTCCTTTCTAACTGCAGTATATCTTGCCTGTTTTGACTCATTAGACTGCCAATATTTTATTAGACTTTATACTCAGTTCCAATGTTTGTTTTAGAAATGTGAGTTAAAAGATAATTCCATTTTTTTCTCACCATTTAGTGATTCCATATTTTTTTTTCTTAACTTGATATGGGAAAATGCAACTTAATCTGAAAGTTATTTGAGGTACATTTGACAAAGGTGGAATGTTCAGCTATTAAAACTGTTTAGTGTCAGATCTGTGGTTTGTTTACCCAGTACCTGGATGAGCATCCGTGTGTGTGTGATTCCAGAACTTCATAAAGGAAGTACTACAAATGGTAAACACAACATGCATCTGTATTTTGCAGGATCTTGTTTTGCTTTAAGCCTGCAACAGCACTGACGTGTTGTTTCATAAAGAAATAAGCTGGTGGCTGATAGAGCCACAGTTCTTCTGTGTAACTTCTTAATTGTTTGCTCATAATTTATAGAGAAATATACTGCTCACAAAAATGACGGGATATTTCAAAATGAAATACCCCCTAATAGAATGTCCCCTAATTTTTGTAAGCAGTATAACTGAATTTGATTTAATTACTTTCTTTAGTAACATTTAAACCAAACTTGAGGCTAGAATGTAAGACCACAGAGACACAAACTCCAATACTGTCCACATAACGTTGGACAACATTATTTGTTCCCCATCACCATTTACTGTTTTTAAACTTATCACATGCTACATATTAGCAAGTTTCTTCAGCTCAAAAATATACTACTACTACTAATAAACAGACCATTTTAACAGAGACAAGATCAGAAGTGGAAGCACTTGTTCATAATCTTTGATTAGTGTTCATATTTATAATGTGATCACATTTTAAAACAGTGCTGAGATAATCAGAATGGCAGATGAAGGGACATTGGGGGAAAAAGGGAAGATGCTTGTGTCTGATATTATGTGCCTGGGGGACTATAGGGAGGGTAGCTGATGAAACAATGATGGGTGTCACCACACTTACTAAGCACATGACTTAAAAAAGTGCAAGACATTAGTGTCAGCTGTATCTCTCTTCTTTGGACTGAACAATAAAACAAGATGGTGACTACTGAAAATGGACTTTGTTATGCAGAACATTGTTTTGATCATGTGATGTGTAATTGCAGAGCACAATCTGTTCTGCTAAGTAATCTCATAATGGATCATGAAGAATGCCTCCTCTTGACTGTGCATGCTATACACTCTTGCCACTGGAGGAAGCTTGGCTCTGGAATCTGAAATTATTCAACTCAGACAGCAGAGGTGACCCCAAAACATCCTCACTGCTAAAAAAAAAAAAATCAACCCTGTATAAAGTGCATTTCTGTCTCAGCCACTATAGAACAGATGTGATGTACACTCCTGTAGCACACAAGAGTGTTAACAAATGTCGTGGCCTAAACAGGACCACATATAAAGCAAATGTTGATAAAATAAATTAATAAATACATGCATACACTCAAACAAGCATACATACAATTGTAGGCCTTCGGAACTTTAATTCAACAATAATAACATCAGAAATGGTATTTCCTTTAAAGTGAACAGAACCAACCTAATTTTATTGGTGTAAGTCATATTAGAAGCATTCTTACTACAAATGACTAGTGTAGGTCAGGACCAGTAAAATACAGAGCAAAAAAAGACAACATTCATACCACACACAGAGTCTCATGCTAATCTCATTACCATAATTCGACGAATATCAACGCACAATAGTATAATATAATCCACAACTTGCTATATCCACCCATGAACGCTTTGGGATACAACCACATCAGTCAGGCTTCTGAAAAGCTCTGCTAACATGTAACACTTCATTTGAGGGCTTGAGGGGTAAATATTATAATTATATTAGCTGTTTAGTGTCTGTTTAAATTAATATACTGCACTTTGGTTTTGTAGAGAAAAAGTTTTCTGCAGCTTTTCATGGAATAACAGATATGGGATTATTGTTTTCAGGAAGTAATCAGTAAAGTAATCCCTGTTACATTTTGAAATAAGTAATTAGTAATTACTAATTTTTGTTTGTTAGTGACCCAGAACTGGATTAGGCATGAAGTAATAAATTTATGTATAAATAAACATATAAACACACAACCCCATGCTCAGTAAAAGTGGGACGGTAAGGAATAAAAACCTGCAGGAGCTTATCCCTAACTAGGAGAAGGAGTACTAAAAGTCTGCTTGTTTAAAAACAAAACTCTATATGATATTTTATTTAGTCCCAGAAGTTTAATCAGTTCATTTGGACATAAGGTTTTATTGGAGAAATGTTTTATCACTCATCTAAATTACTTCTTGTGTCTCATCTAGGTGGAAAACTTCCCCAATGTTGTGAACATTTGCATAATGACTGATATCTGCACTATTGCAAAACAATGGGACCGATGATCAGTTTAATATGCAAATTGCCATGGCCATTCACACAGGATTTTGGAATAGAATGACAGTTTATCCTTCTTGAATTGTGAAGTAGTTCAAAGAAATTTGAAAGTTGAAGCACAAACTAGGAGTCATCAGGATGCTGTACCACCAAGTAGACAGCAAAGAGGATTTACAATACATATGCACACTTATTCAATTTAAATTTAAATGTGATCCCTAAAATAAAGATTTGTTAAACAATGATTTGCATCATGGCCACTGGTAACATGGGCTCCAAGAAATGCTTTAGTTCTACCTTCTACAAACAATACAATATATAAAACCATTGAAACAAATATTCATACACAAACCATGCAAACATCAATAAAACTACAAATGATCAAATCAGTACTCAAAGTCAGCTTTTCAGACCAGCTTTTGGTCATCTTTTCTGGAAACATGTTGAAAGGCTCAGTCTACGCAGGCAATGCATGAGCAATTATCTACTCATATATTATGTTGTGCAGTCTGCACTAAAAGCAAATAAGAGTGCATGGTGAACATGCGGTGGCTCAGAACAAACTGTTTGCCATAGAAACAGCCATATTCTTGAATGCTTGTGCATTGCACGTTTTGTTGTTGTATATTGTCAGCAGAATGGCAGCACAAGGCTGTTAGAGTTAGATGAGCAGAGCTTTAGATTTACACAAATAGGCTGATTGTTTTCATCTGAAGTTTGAAGAAAACCACTCCGTCATAAACGTAATAATCACCAGCACTGATATGTAAAGGTCGACCCTTCCACAGTACAGTTCTGTATATAGTTCTGTTAAATATTTGTTATATATACATCAACAATACAAATCTATTAATTGACTAGCAGCATACACAACTCATATGTGTTTAGTCCTATATATATATATATATATATATATATATATATATATATATAT